>CM057390.1:39908612-39928612 GCA_030015415.1 Cynopterus sphinx
TAGGGGTTTGGGAGCAAAGGAAGAAGCTGTGAGAAGCCAGAAGAGGAGAATTCAGTGGCTTAGGAGGAAAAGCAGATGGGGTAGGGCCAAGAGGCCAAGAGAGGAAAACGAGTTCACATTGAGGTCTTGCTGCTCCGAGTTGAGCCGTTTCAGGGAGGTGGACGGGAAAATTCAGGAGGGAGGCATGTCACCTCATTTGATTTTCACAACAGGCCCTAATGAGAGACCTCGATGTCTGGGGGGCCGGGGTCGTCTGGCGGGGTCATCCTCACTGACGTGGTGGGTGCCCGGGCTGGGATGACTCGAGGTTGTGCTCAGCTGGGGCCGTGGTTGCTCCCTGTGGCTTGGGCTTCCTCACAACATGGCACATGGCATCTGGGTCTCGAGGAGGAATGGGGACAGCCAGGGTTCCTCAAGAGACCAAAGCAGAAGCTGCCAGGTTTTTGATGTCCGATTCGGAGATCACGCAGCGTCACGTCGATCCTGGTGACAAGCAAGTCACCAAGGAACAGCCCGGATGCCAAGGGAGGGGGACTCAGACCTCCCTTCTTGGTGGGAATGTGACAGGCGACCCGGCAGAGGAGCGTCCCGGATGGGCGGTGTATTTGTGGCCACCTTCGGAAGGACGACGGCCTGTTACGTCTTATCATCCTAGTTTCGCAGACGAGGAAACAGAAACATGGGAAGTTCACATGGGGATTTGAACTCTCAAGTGACTGAATCCCCCAAATCCGTGGCCACAAAGCACTATAGGAACGTTGCCTCTTTGAGGGGGCGCATGAGCCTTTCACGTGGTCATGGGGACAGTCTTGGATTCAGATTTCCGGCCCTCCCCGTCAGGATTCAGCTTGGAAAGCAGAGATAACCTCAGGTCTCTCAAACAGAGAGAATTTAACTCAGAGGATCGGCTACGGGGTGATGGGGGAGCTGAGAAGATGGAGGAGGGGAGCAGTAGGAGGAGGCGGTGTGACCAGGGGCCAGGGCCATTCAGCGAAAGCTAGGACCTGGGGCGGGAACTGGTGTCCATCCAGCCTCTGCCCTGAACACGCGCGGCGGGGCCCACTCTTGGGACCTGGTGCTGGCTGGCATTTCCCCTGCCCAGAGCCCCTGGACCACTCCCTCCTTCCAACTGTCAACAAGGCCTCTTGTGCCTCCTTCCTTAGAGTCGCCTTCCTCCTGGCATTCCCGCCCCCTTCTCCTACTTGTTTCCGCCCCGACTGGTTCCCACCTTCTCACAAGCTGGATCTGTCCCCTTGTAACCCGTCGTTGGCCTCCTTCTGCCGGAATGTCAGCCTCCCACGGGCAGGGATGGGCCCCTCTTTTGCTCCCAGCTGTATCTGCCGCCCTCGGCCCACTGCATGGAGCGCAGCGGGTGCTCAGGGGCTGTTGGTTGGATCAGCGAAGGGGGGTCGGAACGATCAGAGCCCCCTCGCGTGTCCCCCCCTCTGCCCGGCACTCTCCCCATTCTGCTGATGGACATTTGGGTCATTTCCATGTTTTTGGCATTCGCAGATGCAGCCACTGCGGACCCCGCAGGGCAGGTTTCGAGACAGGCGTTTGCGTCCGTTTCTCTGGGGGTACAGGCCTGGGGATGGGCTAGGTCGCATGGTGGTGCATGATCAACTTTTTTAAAGAAACTGCCAGATGGTGTGCGCCATCAGGTGTCCGCCTAGCAGTGCCCGCGGGTGGCCCGGAACGCGTCTCCCCTCTGGTGCCATCCCTTAGTCTCTGTCAGATGCGTCTCCCGTCGAGCCCCATCCCGTGGCTCTCTGTGCTTTCTTCATACTCCCCCATCGCTATGGTGATCGATCGATTATCTGTGTTAATAGCCACTCAATGTTTGTTTCCCCAGCATAGGCTCTGTGGGGACCGGGTTCTGGGATGGTCATCACCAGGTCCCAGGGCCTGGCACCCCGTGGGCACTGAGGGTATGCTTGCTGAGTGAATGTATGACCGTTCCTGGTGCTCCAGGTGGTAGAGTGGTGGTGGGGTGGGCATTTTCACTCCCAACGTGAAGATAGGGAAACTGAGGCACCAGAAGGTACAGGGACCCACCCAAGGCCCCTCAGCTTGTAGCAGCTCAGCCGGGAGGTGAGCCACGTCTGTCTGGAGCCCCTCGGCTGACTGACTGACTGACTGGGGCTGAGATGCTGGGTGTGTGCTGGGTGGTGCGGGGCGGAGGGAGGAAGAGCGATGAGGTGGCGCAGGGTGGGTTTGGGAGGCCAGGAGTGGATGCTTCGCGCCTTTGATTCCAGGCTCTGCAAAGGGCGCAGAGCACGCCCACCCTCTCTGATCTGCAAGGGGAAGTCTCGCAGCCCCAAAAATTATGGGGCCGCAAGGGCTCAACACGGAGGGCCCCCCTTCTCTGTCTCTCCAGCAAGCCCTGGTGACAGGCGTTTCCTGTTTCCGGTTGACTCCCTGGGGTGGGGATGGGGGCGGGGGAGCTGACTGTGCCCAGCCCTGGGTCCCCTGGGCACCGGAAGGGGTCTCTGTCCCTGCCCGGTGGTTCCCTGAAGCAGGGCGGTGAACTAGCCACCCTCTAGCTGTCCCTCTGTCCAGGGCAGGGGCCTGCAGGCCAAGGGGAAGTGCCAGGGTGCTGATTTACATGTGGGTCAGATGCCAGCCCGACGCCCATGTTCTGGTGGGTGGAGGAGGGGAGCCGCGGGGGTTGTCCCCCCAGCGGGGAGGAAATGTCCCTACGTCCCTATATACATAGGCCTTGATTAAAGGGCCCGTGTCCTTTGCCACCTTCTTTCACACCGCAGGCTGCCAGGAAGTCCTTCTGGTGGTCTAACCCCAGGGACTCCTGCTGTCTGAGGTCAGCCCCTCTGCTCCTTTCTGCCTCTGAGGTGTCACATGACTGGGGGGAAGGAGCCTCCAGGCCCAGCTGGTCCCCGTGAGGTCTGGAAGGAACTTCTTCCCTCAGGCCAGATGGGGCCATCGCAGCTGTTGCCCTTGGTGACCTGCAGGCCCTGTTGGAGTCCCTCTCGCCGGATCCTGTCCAGGCTGCCGGGCTGCAGAGTGGTGCGTGTGTTTCCTGTCACGCGCTGCACCCCCTGTCACGGGCCGCCTGGGTGGCACCGGGAGGCAGCAGCCGGCTGCGGTTTGAGGAGGCAGAGTGGTGCCGTGGTGAGGGGCCTGGCCCTGAGCCCAGAGCCCGCTGTCTGGCTCCCCGTTCCTGGGTCTGTGGCCTCGGGCAGCTGATGTCTCCTCTCTGAGTCATAGTTGTCCCCTCTGCCAAGTGGCGATTCGTTCATTCACTCACTCATTCATTCATTCACTGACTTTTATCGAGCACCCACTATGCACCAGCCGTTGAACTAGGTGCCAAGGCCACAGCAGTGAACAAAACACAGGGCGAATCCTGCCCTCGCGGCCTTGGCGTTCGAGTGTGTGGGGGAGGGGGGTGGAGGACGGATGGACAGACAGGAGCATGTAAGTGGCTGCAGATGGTGAGCTCTTACAGTGGGACTTACCGTGCTCCAGACAGTAAGCTCTGTGGGGAAACAAATGGAGCCGAAGAGGAGGATGGGGAGTACTGAGTGTGCCGTGTGTGCGTGGTGCAGCCTAAGCGAGAAGCCACATTTCATCCAAGGTGTGATGGGGACAAGGAAGGGAGGTACTAGGTGAATTGGGGGCGGGGGGGCTGACCTTCTAAGCAGAAGGCACAGCCGGTGCAAAGGTCCTGGGGCTGGCTCGTGCCTGACATATTCTAGGAAGAGAGAGGAGACCCACGTAGCGGGAGTGGGGTGAATGCCGTGGAGAGAGGGGTGGGGACAGGGACAGGTGCAGCACCTGGTGGGCAGCGCGGGGATCGCGTCTCGGGGGCACGGGAGTCTTGGGAGGGTTTTGGCACTATCGCTCTGGCTGCTGTATTGCAAATAAGGTGTCGAGCTTCAGGGGCCAGAGCAAGGAGTCCAGGGAGGAGGCCCCTGTCGGAGCTCAGGTGAGCGACAACGGCGTCTTGTTCGGACCAGGCAGGTGGCCGTGGAGGTGAAGAGACCCGGTTGGTGTTCTGGATGCATGTAAAAGGCGGAACCCATGGGATTTGCTGTTGGGTTTGACGTGGAGTGATTGAGAAAGAGGGATCAAGGAGACCCCAACTGGAAGGACGTATTATTCGATCCGGTCTCCTAGACCTTGGTAGTGACCCTGCCGGGAGAATTAAACAAAACTCTGCATGTCGTGCTCTGCGTTTGGGGTTTGGGGACGGCTAAGTTCCCTGTAAATGGTGCCCCCTCCCTGCCGACAAGGGCTGGTGGGGGTGGTGATTGCGATGGTGACACCGACGGTGGTGTGATGACGATGATGGTGGTAACGGGGATGACGGCGATGACGCGGTGGTCGTCGTAACGATTGCGGCGATGCTGGTGATAGCGGGGGCGGTGTTGATAAAAACGACCACTCCAGGTCCCCCCAAGCCCTTTCACGTGTGTCATTGCGTTGAAGCAACGTGGCGCAGAGGGCGCCCTGACGATCCCCGGTTAGGAGTGAGGAAAAGTAAGTGTGGACAGGGGAGGTGATGGGCTCAAAGCCACCCAGCAGGTAGGAGGATCTTCCTGGGTCCTTTCGGGTCAGGAACCCCCAGGGGTTTTGCTCTCCTTTCTGTTCTCTACCTCGCCCTCCCAGGATCTCCCTCCTGACTCCAGGGGCTGAGGAGAGTAGGTTGGAGGGAAAACTCCGGAGTTTAGTGACGTTTGCACCAAAGGTGCTAGGACCTGGGTTGGAAGCCACTTTGCTGACGAGAGAGAAACGTGTTCGGGTCTCCCACCTGCGGCGCTGCGCCGTCCTGGCCTGTCCCGTTTCTGGCCTGTACTGGTTAGCTACCGCTGGGTAACAAATCACCCCAAGATCTAAGAGCAAGCAAACGTTCATCTCGTGGGATTCCCGAGGGTCGAGGTTCTGGTTCTGGTTCGGGGTATCTATCTCACGGGGCTCATCGAGGTGTTGGTCTGGGCCGCCACCATCAGGAGTTTGGGATGGGAGATTCGTTTTCGAGACGGCGTATCCTCCAGAAAATCACATTTTGCGATTTTAATGAGCATTTCTTTGGGACCTGCTGGGGTCGGTCATCGATCTCTTCATGGGCTCGGGGGCCGCTGGGATTTTTCTTTGGTGAAAGCCTGTTTGTGTGTCTTGCCCACTTTTGATTCAGTTGTTTGTCTCTTTATTGAATCATTAGGAGTTCTTTATGACTTTTGGGTCACAAATATCTGTTTTCAATTGGTGGCTGGTCAAGAGGCCGAGTGGAAGCAGTGGAGGCTAACCACCGTGTCTTAATTGCTGTGGGTTTGTGATCGATCTTAAGATCTGATGGGACTAGTCCTCCCAGGCGATTTTTCCTTTACGGAGTTGTCGCGGCTGTGTGTCACTCTGTGCTTTTCCTACACATTTTAACATTTGTGCATCACGTCCAGGGAAACACCCAACAAATGATAAATGAATAAAACAGAGAAGCAAGCAAAATCCTTAAGCTTCAGAACGAACGGATATGATCTGGCCCAGAATCAATCTTATTTAAAAAAAAAAAAACAAACATTTGGGAATTTTAATTGAAGCTGCATTGAATCTGTAGCTGAGTTTTAGAGAGGGCTGAAAATTTTAAGATATTGAGTCTTTCTGAGTAAGAATTAGCATGCATTTCATTCTAGGAGTCCTTTTTTCATGTCTTTTAATAGCATTTTACAATTTTCTCCATAAAGGATTTACGCTCCTTTCGTCATATTTGACAGATTACCAGGATTTTTTTATTTGTTTGCTTGTTTTGTATTTTTAGGCCTATTTTTATACAGTGGAACGCTCTAGACTTCAGGTTACCGTCCAGTCAGTTCTAGCGTGTGTGTGTGCCCCGTGCAACCCACAGCCTCGTCCAGACTCAGAACGCTTCCAGGCCTTGTGGGGTTTCTGAGTCAGTCCCCACCACCCTCCCCACACCAGAAGCAACCGCTGAACTGATTTCTATCGTCATAGGTTAGTTTCGCTTGATCTAGATGTTGCAACTGTTACTTTCAAACAAACAAACAAACAAACAAACAAACAAAGCATTTTCTGATTGATTGTTGCCGATGCACCAACATGCAGTCAACTTCGCATATTGATTTTGTATTCGGCCCCATTATTTTATTAAGGACATTTATCTGTACTTTCTTTTGGGCTATCTTATCATTGACAATCTTATCCTCTGCACAAATGACCACGGCATTTTTTTTCTTTTTTAATTTTTTTTTGCATCCTGGATGTCTGTTTCTGCCTCAGTATCCTAAAATGAGGGTAATAGTAGAACTCGCCTTGCAGGATTGCTGTGAAGATTCTGTGTCATCTATAGATCTCTAGAGATTGACTGATTATATATGGAGGGAAGACGGGTAAGAAGAGAGAAAGGGAAAGAGAGAGAAACTCTCAGAGCAGTGGTTCCCAGGGGTTGGGGTGGTGGGAGAACTGGGGAGAGGTTGGTCCCCCCGAGAGAGTCTCTTCCCTCTTCCTCGCAGGGACAATGGGCGTTAAAAGCTCACAGGGTTGTCACAGGAACCGAAGACATCTGGGTGCCCCGCCACGTGCAGCAGGCTTTCAAATTCATAAACGTCGTCATCGGAGATTCAGAGAGTCAGGGTTGGCGAGGACCTCGGAGTCTCCAAGAGAGCTTGTTAAAGTGCAGATTTCCAGGCCTCGTCACCATCTAGCCATCCGACAAATATTTACGGAGGCCCCGCTGCGCTCTTCTGGGTGCTGGACATCCACCAGGGAACAGCACAGTGGCCCTGCCCTGCTACAAGTGACATTTTTTTTTTTGGTGGAGACAGACAACGAACACCTGCGGAGCACAGTAGGAGGCTAGAAGATGCCCAAGGCGCAGGGGGTCTGCAGTTTTAAACAGGGTGGGCAAAGGGGGCCTTTGAACAAAGCCCTGACGAAGGTGGCAAGGGACCTTGTGTCCAGCAGGGTGTCCGAGTCTGCCAGGGCTGTGCTAACAGAGTCCCACAGGCTGGGCCTTAAACGATACAAACGTGTTCTCTCCTGGTCCTAGAGGCTGGACGTCTGAGCTCAGGGTGCGGGTGGGGTCGGCTCTCCTGGGCTTGAGGATCCTGTCCTTGCATGGTGGTCCCTCGGTGCATGTCTGTGTCCCGATCTCTTCTTATAAGGCCACTGGTCATGTTGGATTAGAACCTACCCCAATGATCTCATTTTAACTTAATGACCTCTGTAAAGGCCCCATCTTCAAATACATTGACCTTCTGAGGCCCTGGGGGCGTGAGAACTTCAACATAGGAATCTTTGGGAAGACACAATTTAGTCCATACACAGGGACAAGTACATTCCAAGAAGAGGGAGTGGCGAGTTCAAAGGCCCTGGGGCAGAACTGTGCCTGGCATGTTGGAGGCACAGCAAGCAGGCCCGGGTGGCCAGAGCGGAGTGAGTGATGGGGAGGACAGGGAGGGGACGAGGCAGGTCGTGCAGGGCCCTGTGGCCCCGGAGAGGACTTTCACCCAGAGGGAGGTGGGGGCCCTGGAGGGCTGTGGGCGGAGGAGGGACCAGACCCGACTCAGGGGCTCACAGACGGAGCAGATAGGAGGCAAGAGGCCTGGAAGATGTATTTTTAATTGCGAAATAATGTATATTCCATAAAGCTCACCACTTTAAAGGGTACGATTTGGTGATTTTTTACTACATCCACAGAATCGTGTAACCATCGCCACTGTCTACTTCTGGAACATTGTCATCACCCCGAGAAGAAACCCTGTCCCCGTTAGCCGTCCCTCCCATTCCCTCCCCTCCTCAGAGCCTGGCAGCCTCGAGTCCACTCTCTGTCCCTACAGACGTACCTGTTCTGGACACTTCCTGTAGATGTCGCCGTGCAGTACGTGGCCTCTTGTATCTGGCTCCTCGGGGAGCCTCCTGTTCATGAGGGTCATCTCCTTCGTAGTGTGTATCAGCACTCTGTCCCTTTTTATGGCATGGCAGTCCCTGTATGGATGCACCTTATTTTGCTTACCTGTTAGTGGGTGGACACAGGTAAACTCTGAGACAGAGAGCAGGCGAGCGGTTGGTCTCCAGGGAGGGGGGCCGGTGGGGGACAGACGGGGCTGTTGCCTGCAGATGGGGCTTCCTCCTGGAAGATGGAAACGCCTTGGAAGTGGCTGGCGCGGTGGCGGCACGACGTTGTTGTGACCACTAAGTAAACGCCACGTTGAAATGATTATTGGTTAAAATCCCATTACGATGAATGCTACGTGCTTGTTTTATGTAAATAAAATTATATAAGTGTGTATTTGTAATAAATATAAAGTGTACTGTAAAGTACGAAGAACAGAAATCAAATCAAGCTTTTCCATCTCTATCTCCATGAAGCATCGGACTTAATGGGAATAATTTTTAATTTTTTTCCTGAATGAATAGACCAGCCATTGGCACATGAATGCATTTGATTTCCTTACCTCCGTCGGAAACACACGTAACATTTTCCTGTCAAGTTGGCCACGTTGCTTGATGGCGTCGTTCCGTTTGTCTACACCCTACCAACTTCCCACCCACTCGTAGTATCAGCTATGAGGGAGCCCTGTGGCAATCTCCATCTATCACTGTGGGTTTCTCTATCACTTCTTGTGGTTATGTTGGTATTTGCTTGATGCATTTTAAAGCTGTGTCGAAAGACGTCTAAACAAACAGTGAGGATCGTAATGGTCGCCTAGCTTTTATCATTAGAAAATGAAAATCTTTATTTCTGGTCATATTTTGTGCTCTAGAAGATACTTTTGGTCAGTGCTCTGTTGGTATATATGTATATACATATTTTTTAAATTAATTTTTTATGGTGACGTTGGTTAACAAAACCCGGTAAGTTTCAGCTGTACACTTTAACAGTAAGGCATACCTATGTTTACACTGTGTGTTCACCTCCCGAGTTAAATTTCTTTCTGTCACCACATAGATGACCCCCTTTACCCCATCTACCTCCCCCTTCCCCCCACCCCCTACCCTCTGGTAACCACTAGTCTATAGTCCATGTCCATGGGTCTCTGTTTGTCCTGTTCATTTGTTGCTTTTAGGTTTATAGCCCACATATAAGTGATGTCACGTGATTTTCAACCTTTTCTGTCTGGCTTATTTCGCTTAGCCTGATCATCTCGAGGTCCATCCATGTTGTCGCAAATGGCAGTATTTCATCTCTTCTTACGGCTGAGTCATATTCCACTGTATGTATGTGCCACAGCTTCTTTATCCATCATCTAGTGTAGGGACACTTCGGTTGCTTCCAAGTCCTGGCCACTGTGAACAATGCTGCTGTGAACATCATTTTGCAAATATCTTTTCAGATATGGGTTTTTAAGTCTTCAGGGTAAATACCCAGTAGAGGATCATATGGCAGATCAATTCTTAGTTTTCTGAGGAACCTCCATACTGTTTTCCATAGTGGCTGTGCCAACTTGCAGACCCACCAGCAATGTATGGGGGTCCCTTGTTCTCCGCCTCCTCTCCAGCATTCGTTATTACTTGTCCTGTTGATTATAGCTATTCTAACAGGTGTGAGATGGGATCTCATTGTCGTTTTGATTTGCATTTCCCTCATAGCTAGCGATGCTGAGTATATTTTCAAATATTTGCCCATTTGTATGTCCTCTAGGGAGACGTGTCTGTTCAGGTCCTCTGCCCATTTTTTGATTGGACTGTTTTTTTTGTTGTTGTTGTTGTTACTGAGTTGTATGCGTTCTTTGTATATTTTGTAAATTAGGCCCTTACTGGAGGCGTTGTTGCTTGCAAATATATTTTCCCATTCGGATGGTTGTCTCTTTACCTTGTTGATGGTTTCTTTTCTGAGTAGAAGCTTTTCAGTTGGATGTATCCATTCATTTATTTTAGCTTCTACTTCCCTTGCTTTTGAGGTCAAATTCATAAAATCCTCTTTAAGTCCAAGGTCCTTATGTTTTTTTTTTTTCTGTGCACTTTGTTGTTTCAGGTCTTATATTTATGTCCTTAATCCATTTTGAGTTAATTTTGGGGTGTGGTGATAGACAACAGTCTAGTTTCCCTCTTTTGCAGGTGGCTTTCCAGTTTTCCCGGCACCATTTATTGAAGAGGCTTTCCTTTCTTCATTGCATGTTTTTGGCTTTTTTGTTGAAAAATACTTGCCCGTATAAATATGGTCATTTTAACTCTCCTTTCAATCCAAGCACATGACACACATTTCTATTTCTTTGTATCTTCTTTGATTTCTTTTAATAGGGTCTTATAGTTTTCATCATTAAGGTTTTGTTAGTTTTATTTGTTAGATCACCGTTTTGTTAGATTTATTCCTAGATATTTTCTTTTTGTTGCAATTGCAAAAGGAATGATTTTTTTTACTTCTTTTTCTGACACTTCATTGTTAGAATAAGAACACTATGGATTTTTGAATGTTGATTTTTTACCCAGAGACTTTACTGTATTTGCTTATTGTTTCTAGTCATGTTCTTGTGGAGTCTTTAGGGTTTTCTATAGAAAGAATCATGTCATCCACAAATAGGGACAGTCTTACTTCTTTGTTTCCTATTTGAATGCCTTTATATCTTTCTCTGGTCTGACTGCACTTTCTAGAACTTCCAATGTTTTATTGAATGACAGTGGCGATAGTGGACAGCCTGGCCTATTTCCTGATCTTAGAGGGAAGGTTTTTAGTTTTCACCATCCAGTATAATGTTGGCTGAGGGTTTGTCACAGTATGCCTTTAGTATGTTAAGGCACTTGCCTTTTATGCTGTTTTTTTTAAGTGTTTTGATCATAAATGTGTCTTGTCGAAGGCTTTTTCTGCATCTATTGCTATGATCATATGATTCTTATTTTTTAATTTGTTTCTGTGGCGTATCACATTAACCAATTTAATCCCCTGGGATTAAGCCCATTTGATCGTGGTGTATAATCTTTTTAATATATTGCTGTATTTGGTTCATTAGTATCTCGTTTAGGATTTTTGCATCTGTGTTCACGCAAGATATTGGTCTGTAGTTTTCTTTTTTGTGTTATCTATACCAGGTTTTGGCCTCATAAAATAAGTTGGACAGTATTGCCTACCATTCAATATTTTGGAAGAATTTGTGGAGAATAGGTATTAAATTTTCTTTGAAGGTTTGGTAGAATTCACTGGTGAATCATGTGGTCCTGGACTTTTACTTTTGGTAGGTTTTTGATGATTGTTTCTATTTCCATACTGCTGATTGGTCTATTTAGATTTTCCAGTTCTTCTTGGTTCGGTCTAGGAAGGTTGTGTTTTTCTAAGCACTGGTTCATTTCCTCTAGGTTATTAAATTTGGTGTCATATACTTTTTCATGGCATTCTTGTATGATTTTTTGTACTTCTGTGATATCAGTCATAATTTCCTCTCTTTCAGTCCTGATTTTATTTGTGTCCTTTCTCTTTTTTCTTTAGTGAGTCTAGCCAGGGGTTTGTTAATTTTATTAACCTTCTCAAAGAACCAGCTCTTCGTTGCATTTATTATTATTATTATTTTTTGTTTTCAATTTCATTCTTTCTGCTCTAATTTTGTTTATTTCTTTCTTCTGACTTTAGGCCTCATTTGTTCTTCCTATTTTAGTTTTTTAAGATGAAGTGTTAGGTTGTTTATTCGGGCTTGTTCTTGTGTTTGGAGCTAGGCCTGTAATGATCTGAACTTTCCTCTTATGACCGCTTTTGCCATGTCCCAGAAGTTTTGATATGTTGTACTACCATTATCACTCATTTCTATGAATCTCTTGATCTCTCCTTTCATTTCTTCTCTGACCCAGATATCCTTCAGGAACATGTTGTTGAATCTCCATGTATTAGTGGTTCTTCCTGCTTTCTTTTGGCAGTTGATCTCTAGTTTCAAAGCATTATGATCAGATAATATGGTCTTATATTTGTTGAGGCTATCTCTGTGTCCAGCATCTCTGTGTTTAATCCTTGAGAATGTTCCATGCGCACTAAAGAAGGCTCTGGAAATGTCAATTATGTCCAGTTGGTCTAATGTGTTATTTAATGATATTTTTTCCTTATTGATTTTCTGTTTGTGTCATCTGTCCATATATGACAGCAGGGTATTTAGGTCCCCTACTAGGATCATGTCTTGGTCTATTTCTCCCTTTAGTTCTGTTAGTAATTGCTTTACATATTTTGGGGCTCCCTCATTGGGAACATAGATATTAATAAGTGTTACATCTTCTTGGTGCATGATTCCCTTTATCATCATGAAGTGTCCCTCAATATCTTTCTTTATCTTTTTTATTTTGAAGTCTATTTCGTTTGATATTAGTAACGCTGCTTCTGCTTTTCTCTGAGTGCCATTTTCTTGAAATATCATTTTCCACCCTTTCCCTTTGAGTCCATATTTGTCTTTGGAGCTGAGATGTGTCTCCTGGAGGCAGCATAGGGTTGGGGTTTGTTTTTCGATCCATTATGCAACTCTGTGCCTTTTTATTGGTGAGTTCAGTCCATTTACATTTAGGGTGATTATTGACATATGAGGGTTTCTTATAGCCATTTTATCTTTTGTTTTCTGGTGTCTCAGTGTTTCCATTGCTTCTTTGTCCTTGTGTTTCTGTTTTCTTTATTTTGGTTGGTTTTTGTGGGTTTTCTCTCTGCTGCTTCTTGTTTGATGTTATGTACTTCTGTTCTGAATCTTCGGTGTGTGGTTACCATTACGAGTATGTAAAGGATAGCTATGTATATATAGTTGTCCATTTGTGTGTGTGTGTGTGTGCCTTATCTCCAACCCCTGTTAAGAACCTGCATCTTTGCATTCTCCCCCTTCCAGTCATTGTTGTCTCAGTTTGCCCTCATGTGTGCTGAACGTTCATTACTATCTTGTTCTAGAAATTCTCTTCTTAATGTTTAAGCTTATAACGCCTTCTTCTTAGTAAGGGTTGCACCCTTCTGCTTCTATTTGCCTAATAGTCACCTTAATCCTTATTTTTTTTTTCATTTTGTTTTAGGTGAGCTGACCTCTTTCAGTATTTTCTGTAGTGTAGGCCTCGTAGTGGAGAATTCTTTCAAATTTTGTATGTCTGGAAAAGTCTTTATTTCTCCTTCACATTTAAAGGAGAGCTTAGCTGGATACATTATTCTAGGCTGGTCGTTCCTTTCACTTAATAGTTTGAATGTTTGATTCCACTTCTTTCTGGCTTGTAAGATTTGTGCTGAGAAGTATGACGGTGATCTAATGGGTTTTCTTTTGTGAGTTACCGTCTTCTCCCTGCCTACCCTGAGAATTCTGCCTTTGTCGTTGATTTTTGATAATTTTATTACAATGTGTCTTGGTGAAGGCCCTTCTGAGTTGAGATAATTGGGTGTTCTGTTGACTTCTTGATATCCAAGCTCCAGTTCATTCCTTAGATTTGGGAAATTCTCATTAAGTATTTGTTTGGAAATGCTTTCTAGTCCCTGCTCCTTTTCCTCAGCTTCAATAATGCCCATTATTCTTATGTTTCCTCCTCTGATGGGATCAGCTAGTTTTTATATTTCTCTTTCATTATTTTTCATTCTTTGGTTTCTCTCTTCTTCCTTCTGATTTATTGCTAGATTTCTGTCCTTGATATCACTGATCCTTTTCTCCATTGGATCGACTCTATTTCCCAAGCTTGCTATTTCATTTTTCAACTCTTGCAGTTTTTTTTTTGTAATCTCCAGAAGATCTATTTTATTCTTTTTGAGGGTTTCAATATCTTTGCTAGATAACTCATTCTGCTCATCACGTTGTTTCTGCAGTTTCTGAAATTGTTGATATGACTCGTTTCAGAACTCATTGAGTTTTTGTCAGAAGTACCAACCTGAATTCTCTGTCATTTAAATTGCACATTTCCATGGCTATAAGCTTATTTTCTGGAGATTTTTCTCTTTCTTTCTGAGATGCCTTGTCACCTTGGTAGTTCATGGTGTTTAATGGACTACTTCTCTACCTGGGCATTAATGGAAGTGTATTCTGCTTTTTTTCCAGAAAGATTTGTTATATAAAGGTCTCTAGCCTGTTGCAAAGAGGTGCTTTTCTTTTGGTTCCCAGTGGGTGGCGTCTAAACTCTTGGATCTCTGCTTTGCATAAAGCCTTAAAAATGCTTTTTTCCCCCCTTATAGATGTTTAATCTCGTTCACTACTCTTAGTCTTAGTCCCTGTTAGTGTTTGCAACAGAGTCGGCAGTGTTTGTTCAGATTCCCCTGGGGCTCTGCGGTGATGGGTCTCCGAAGGTATCGGGGGAGGGTCCCTTTGGACTGGGGATTTGGGCTGCAGTTTTGTAACTGCTGCTGGTAAGAATCAACTGTTGTTTTTCTGCTGTCCCTGTTTTTCTGCTTTCTGCCCTGAAGACTGGGCCTCGCAACCATCTGCATGGAGCTCACAGCTTTCCCAGGCAGGGTGTACAGGGAAGGCACAGTACCTTCTCCTCTCCTTCCCCTTCTACAGGGCGCTCCGGCTCGAACCCATTGTTCTGGCCTGTGGTAGCTCTTCTGTGCAAATCCCATGCTTAGACATGCTGGTGTGCAGTTTGGGTGTTTTTTGTCGAGTTGTAGATGTTTAGCTTATTGTTGTTTCAAGGGGAGAGATCTGGGGACATCTCTGCCATGTTTCTCCAAAACCCAGTGTTTTTAAAAAAATCCTTTGACATTTAATCTGTTTGTATTTTATATTTGAATACACTGTATTTGAAAAAGTGTGTTTTAAAAAGTGTATCTGAATACACTTTTTCTGTGCAGCATATAATTGGGTCTTTCCTTTTCTCATCTGAATCTCTCTGCTTTTTAACTAGTATTAGAGTATTTAGACTATTTATATTTAGTGTAAGTATTGATGTAATTGGGTTTAAATGATCATCTTTCTATTTATTTTCATTTTTTGCATCTTTTTCGTTCTTTCCTTTTTCTGCCCTCTTTTGGAAAAAAAATATATTTATCCTTTTAGCCATTTGCAGATAGACAATTCAGTGGCATTAGGTGTATCACAACATTGTAAAACCATTACGTCTACATCACAGACTTTCTCATCATCCCAAAATGAAACTGTCCCCATTAAACACGAACTCCCCATCTCCTCCCCAGCCATTCCGCTTTTTTGTCTCTCTCTATTTGCCTATTCTAGAGACCTTGAATAAGTGGAATCTCACAATATTTGTCCTTCTGTGTCTGGCTTATTTCACTGAGCGTAATGTTTTCAGTGTTCATCCATGTTGTAGCATAAATCAAAATCCCATTTCTTTATGATGACTGAGTAATATTCCATTGTATGTCCATACTGCTTTGGTTGTTGGTAAATGGGTAACTTTATGTTATATGAATTTTACCTCAATAAAAAAATGAGGGGTACAGCTTGATCTTTATCAGAAGAGAGTATGGTTCACTGAGAAGAGAGGGGCCGTGCCTTCTTTTTGCCCTTCTATGCCAGTCTCTACGTCAGACTGCCTGGGGCTCAGCTCAGCTTCTCCCCTGTCTCGTTATGTTTCTAGCTCTAATTTCTACCTGTCTCCACAGTTCCTGTGCCTTAAGAACATCCGCACCTTCTTGTCTACCTGCTGTGAGAAGTTTGGCCTCAAGCGCAGTGAGCTCTTTGAAGCCTTTGACCTCTTCGATGTGCAGGATTTTGGGAAGGTGAGCTGGGGCCGAGCCACCTGTGAGCTGGGTGCATAAAGCCCAAAGACTGGATTTCAGTTCACTTCCAAAGGTTGTCCTGGGAAGGACAGAGGACCACACCAGGTCGTACTCCAGATGCAAATAGCCAGGCTTAGGCCCCCCAGAACTGGGTTTGAGTCCTTACTCTACTACCTGCTGTGTGACCTCGGATATGTGGCCATGCCTTTCTGAGCCCTTGGGAATATCATCTCATCCTCCCTGAGTGGTTATGAGGGTTAAATAGAACAATAGGATCAAGCAATGGGTGCTCGGTTAAGGGGACACTGGCATGCTGGCATGGGATGGGAAGGTGAAGAAATCCTGACTTAGGCTCCCAGGGGCATAGGCTCTGACCTCAAAGTCCAGCCTCAGCTGCTTAAAGTCTGTGACCATGTTCTGGCATGGGGGTGGGTGAGGGGCTTGCCAAGAAAAATGCAACCCTCGTCACAGGTCATCTACACTCTGTCTGCTCTGTCCTGGACCCCGATTGCCCAGAACAAGGGGATCATGTGAGTAACCACTGAGGCCACAGTTTTGGGCTGGTCTGGACCCCACCCTCCCCTTCCTTGAAGCCCCCTTCCCCACTTTGCCCCCAGGCCTCTGGCTCATACCATTCTGTCACCCCCCAGGCCCTTTCCCACTGAGGAGGAGAGTGTGGGGGATGAAGACATCTATAGTGGACTGTCTGACCAGATCGAGTGAGTGTCTGGGACCATGGCCCTTCTCTGGCTGTTTTGAGAGGGACGTGGCCCTGTCTCGGGGTCTGAGAGGTACCTGGCTGGGAGGCTCCAGTGGCCCTGACTTCATGTCCCACAGTGACACCGTGGAGGAGGATGAGGACCTGTACGACTGCGTGGACAATGAGGAGGCCGAGGGTGATGAGATCTACGAGGACCTCATGCGCACGGAGCCAGTCCCTACACTGGTGTGTGGGGATGAAGGGCTGGGCTGAGGCAGGTGCATGGGTGGGGGAGGCGGGGGGCAGCCCCAGGCTCCCCAACACTGGTCTCTCCCCTCTGCTCTCAGCCCAAGATGACAGAGTATGACAAGAGGTGCTGCTGCCTGCGAGAGATCCAGCAAACGGAGGAGAAGTACACGGACACGCTGGGCTCCATCCAACAGGTGCGAGGTTCCCACCTTGCCACTGCCAGGTACATGCGCGGGACCAACGGGCAGGTGCACGTCCACCTGTCCAGCCGCCTCTGGGGCTATGCTCAGAGGCCCCCTCTGTCCCCATGGCTTCGTGTGCCTTTGTCTCTCTTGGTCTCTATTTTTCTGCCTTTCCCCCATCTCCCTGTCTTGTGTGTCTCTGCGTCTCTTTCTCCCATGCGTCTCTCCCTCTGGCTGTCTTCTCTCTGTGCGTCTCTTTATCCCTGCCGGGATCTTTAGTTTCCTGGCCTGTCTGTGTCTATTATTGCCTCTGACTATGCTCTCTCTTTCCTTTGGCCATCGCTTTTTAAATAGCTTTATTGAGATTTAATTTATACTCTACGCTTCACGCGTTTCGTGTGTACAATCCTCCGGCTTTTGGTATACACACGAAGTTGTGCGGCCGTCACCTTTTGATTTTAGAATCATCATTCCCCCAAAGGAACCCCATTTCCCTTATCCATTGCCCCCTAAACCCCCATTCTCTCCCATTCTCTGCCTTTTGTGTCTCTTTTCATCCATTGATACACACTTGGGTTGTTTCCACGTGTCGGCTGCTGTGACTAGTTCTGCTATGAGCAGTCATGAGCAGGTTTTCGTGTGCACGTTCTCCATTGCCATCTCTCCTTTCTCTGCCCGTCTTTGTGTCCTTGTCTCTGTCTGTCTCTCTCCACATCTGTCTCCTTCTCCCTTGGTCTCTCTGTTTCTGTTTGCCTCTTTCTGTCTCTGCCTCCTCGTCCCAGTCTCTTCGGGACTGGGTTGGAGGGAGAGGTCTCACCTTCCTCCACCCTCTTCTTTCTCCACAGCACTTCATGAAGCCCCTGCAGCGGTTCCTCAAACCCGAAGACATAGAGATCATCTTCATCAACATCGAGGTGAGCAGGCCCACCCCCAGCCCTGCTGGGCCTCCGTTCAGTGGGGACCATCTATCTGCTGGCCTCAGTCATCCCTGGCTTGTGGGGGTGGGAGTCAGGCAACATGGGCTGGTAGATGACCCTTCTCCTGAGCCTTGGGTTCTGACCCCAGCCCTCACCCTTTCCTTCAACTAGGACCTGCTTCGTGTGCACACCCACTTTCTAAAGGAGATGAGGGAGGCCCTAGCCACCCCCAGTGGGCCCACCCTCTACCAGGTCTTCATCAAGTACAAGGAGAGGTGAGACTCGGTTGGCAAGTCTGGACCCCTGAAGGTCACCCTGCCCTGCCCAGGCTGGGCATTTGGGAGACCTCGCCCCCAGAGGCCACTCCCCAGACCGAGGAGAGTTTTTCCTTCTTTGCTTATGGACAAGGGGCCACCCATCTCCGATTCTATCCCGAGCTTTTCCTTTTGCGAGATGTGTGGCTCTGGGAAGTCACTTAACCTTTCTGTGCTTCGGTTTCTGGATCAGCACGGTCCAGGAACGTATCTCCTAGGGTGGTGGTGAGGACCACATACACTGACGCCCAAATAAACTGGGCCTGGCACACAATTAGGTGCTTGGTAAGCACTTGTTAAATGGATATTGGGCAGAGATGATGTGCTAAGTGCCAAGAGCCTCTTATATGTGATCTCATTTATTGCTATAATAACCACATGTGGGAGGTGCCATTATCCCCATTTTATAGATGGGGAGATTCAGTATCAACCAGTTTTGGGAAGAAGTGGGCCAGGACTGACCCCCAGATATGTCTGACCTTGGTCTCAGCTACCATTACCTGCCCGGACACTACTACCTGTCCTCTTCCCGCAGGTTCCTCATCTATGGCCGCTACTGCAGCCAAGTGGAGTCGGCCAGCAAGCACCTGGACCGCGTGGCCAGTGCCCGGGAGGATGTGCAGATGAAGCTAGAGGTAGGGGTCAGGCCCCGTCTGGGGGGCTTTCCCACTCCTTCCAGGTCTTGGGGACAACAGGGAGGACACTGAGCCGGGGGTCTGGGAGAGAGGCCCTGGAGCAGGAGGAAATGGACGGAAGTGCTGAGCCCTGATCCCAGCTGAACCCTGATGCCAGGCTGAGGTCTGAACCCTAAATTGAACCCTGACTCCAATCTGAACCCCAGGCTGGGCTGAGCCCCAACCCTGGCTGTGCACCAAGTAGGGCTGAGCTCCCAGTTCATACCGAGTCCCGATCCTGGACCGAAGCCCAGCCTGGACCCGTGTGTCTAGTGGAGGCAGAGACAGGGCGGGGACAATGAGCGATGCGTGCGTGCTACCTCCAGCTTCTGTCTGCACGGTGGGGACCCTCCGGACCTGCCCTCCCCTGCCTCACTCAGCTGAGGAGTCGCAGGCAGCCTTCCAGCTGGGTCGTCAACCACCCCTCGCCCCACGGCATTCCTTTTTCCTTATTTCTTCGGGGGAGATGAGAGGCTTCCGGCTCTGGAAAGATCCAGACCTACCTGCCTCTGTCTCATCTTGTTCACCTGGTCCTCTGATCCCCCCAGGAATGTTCTCAGCGAGCAAACAATGGGAGGTTCACCTTGCGGGACCTGCTGATGGTGCCCATGCAGCGGGTGCTCAAGTACCACCTCCTTCTCCAGGTGCTGGAGTTGGCACTGGGGGCGGGGACAGGTGGTGGGCTTGGCATTTCTACCTCCCTAGGTCCCGGTGTGGGGGTGGGGCCGGCTTCTGGGGGATGGGCCCTGGCAGCCTCTGAGAGGGGTCACTGAGGCCTAGCTTTCTGGCAAGTGGGAGCTCGTGGGCTAGGCTTGTTTGAAAGGCCCCCAGGGAGGAGAGGGCAGGCCTGGCTGATGCGTGTCCCTGGACGACACAGGAGCTGGTGAAACACACGCAGGACGCGATAGAGAAGGAGAACCTGCGGCTGGCTCTGGATGCCATGAGGGTGAGTGGTCACACATGGGGGGTGGGGGTGGTCATACAAATTCAAATCAGTGCTCTGCAAGCCACCCAGGCCCATGGTCACACCACGGGCAACTCCTCCCCCACACCACAGTGACGCGCCTGTCTGATGAGTGAGTTGTCTGCAGCATCCCCATTGGGGACAGTGACACGCTGTGGACACTCTCTGTATGCCTCTTGCTGGGGGGGGGAGGGGTGCTGACACCTATCCCTGGCCAGGTCAGGGACTGGGCTGGGTGAGGAACCCAGACTGACCCCTGCCCCACTGCCAGGACTTGGCTCAGTGTGTGAACGAGGTCAAGCGGGACAACGAGACCCTGAGGCAGATCACCAACTTCCAGCTGTCCATCGAGAACCTGGTGAGGAGGCCGGGAGGGCCAGGAGTGTGGCCGCATGGGCAGGGGGTTTCCTCTCCGCCTTGGTG
>CM057390.1:41731112-41936112 GCA_030015415.1 Cynopterus sphinx
CATTTGAAAGATTGACTGGAAAGGAATATCTTTGTTACTGTTTAAATATATAACTCTGGTAAAAGTAATTACTTTTGAGAAAGAAATAATGTCTCCCCTTTTCACTTAGAAATAGTCTAAATAATTCTTTGTAGATTGTATTAAATGCTTAATAGAAACTATACTATAGGTGAATATATATTCTTTCATTCATTATTTATTCACAAATGTTTTCTAAATAACTCTTATAAATAATGCACCTGCCAAGCTCTTAAAAGACATATAAAAACTGGATAAATACTGATTTTAATGATAAAGAAACTTAGTTTTGTGTGTGTGTGAAATGCACACAATAGCTTTCAAAAAGTGGAAAGTAATTTTTTATCTTAACATATCTAAGTATATATATGAATATGTAAATTTATTTTAAGTATATTTTACTTAAATATAACTTTACAGTATTGCAAATCATATATAACATTTAACAGATAATTAAGCTGAAAAAGTAAATAAGTAGATGTATGGTACATGGCAAGAGACTAATAAATATTAGCTCTCTTTTTAAGTCTTTACACCAAACACAGCAATAACAACAACAAAAAAACAAATACACCAACAGAATATAAATTATGCATGTAATCATTTAATATAGTTATTATAAAAATTACATTTTTACATAATATATGGTATATTATATGATATAACATATATAGCACATAATTTATAATATTCTGTAATATTTTAACATCAGATGTAATATACATAATGTTTTCCATACTAAGATTTTTCTTAATAAGAAAAATTATTTATTAAAAATTATAATGGAATAATAATGTTCTACCACGCCTATGAGGGAAGAGCAATTTACATAATAAAAGACTGCCACATAGAAAACCAAGACAAGTCATGATACCTTTAGAGGTAAACCATAAACTCCACTGCTGTATTCTTAGTCATCCTATTAAAGCATTTCTGCTTCATTTCCCTGAGAGGAAAAACTGTTGATGAAGACCAATATATGACATGGAGTCCTTTCCCACTGCGGATTTATGAGAATTACATCATGAAAATTGCTATCCAATTTCCATGATTCTGAACCACAGGGAAGTGGTTTAGGAGCAAGATTAAGAGACATATTTTGCAGAATCAGAAATTATTTCTCCTGTAAGGCTTGAAGGCTTGGGGAATAATTTAAAGATAGCAGCAGTTTAACCTCTCAGGAGCAGCCTTTATCCTTTTCTCATGCTGATTCTAATTTATCAGTTTCTATTAACTCTTCTGCCTCTACTATCCTCTAGCACCTATGTCTCTCTAAGTATCAGACAGGGGCAGAGAAAGGGGATGGATGATCAGAGGAGGAGCAGAGAAGAAAAGCTGCCTGTGCTTTTATTGGATTTTAGCTGTGTTTTTGGAAAATAGCTACTATCCTGTGGTGTGCACAGATTTCCTAAGAGCTGCAATCTAAGATTCAGGAATATTTTTTCCTGTTGGGTCCAGTGCCCATAACTGTGTTTGGCACATAGCTGATGCTCAACACAAAATTCTAAACAAGTGACTATATGAACCATCATTTCATCTGACTTAAGAATTTCCTACCATTATGCTCTCAAGCTAGGTGGGACCACATGATTTTAACATGCAAGCATGTGTTGGTTCTATAACTGGAGATTAACACCTTGTACCTACTGGCTGTCATTGCCTGCATCAGCTTTGCAGGTAGGTTTGCTTCCTGAATTCTTTCTCAAACATCTGCTACATATATCTCTGATAATCCCTTAGCTGATTACTTTTTCCATACCAGATCCCTCGTTGTGGTAGTCCTAGAATGGACTAGTGCATTGATCAAGGCTCTTTGTTGCAAACAATAGAATCTGCACTCTTTAGTAAATGAGATTTTTTTAAAGGACATAGACAGCAGCTCACAGGATTGAAGAAAAGGGCTGTATACTGAACTCTTAGAAACAACTTCTAGAACCCTACCACATTAGCAGAATATCAAAGAGTTAATGCCTCTGCCATTACCAGGAGTAACTACATAAGGAAGCTGTCACCCAGGCCAGTGGGTTCAAATCTACACCCCCTTTGCTATTAACCATGAAAGAAAACTTGTCTCAAAACTGTACTTATTTTCCAATAAGAGTTTTATAAAAGGACATGTTTGATTGAATCTGATAGGAGAAGCCTAAAACACATCTAGAAGTCTAACTGCAAGTGAACCTGTGAAATGTAGCTTTTAATTGACTAGACTCAGTAAAAAGTCTATTTAAAAAGCATGCTAATTGTTGTTTGAAATGGCTGTTGAGTGAACCAATTCACAGCATCTACCACAAAGTGTTTGCAAATATTTGAGAAAAAAAGAATATTCATTAACACTTCTAAGAAAAGAATACTAAAGGAGTTTTTTTGTTGTTGTTGCAGAAATACAAACATATGTAAACATTTTTAAAATCACATGCACCAAAATGTTAGATAGCCATTTTTAGATGGAGAGTAAAATTTACTCGGTTTTTGGTAAATAAAATTTTTCAAAGATTATATAACACATAGAAAACACCAGAAGAATGAGTGATAAAGAAATAATCGCGTGTTAAACATTCATATATATAAAATCAAGATAAATCAAGTGAAGCATTGCTAATAACAGTATGTTCAATTTACCTATGTAAATCAGAATTGGTTAAATAAAATAAGACCCAACTTGAAATATAAAAAAATGATCATAGTGATTTGAATTATTTACTTTGCATGTGATTATTGAAAATGCTGGCATGTTTGAATTATAAATCCTACCTAATAATGCATGTTTGAGTATTAAAATGACAGAGTGAGGGTAAAGCTGATATTCAAGTGCTACAGCACAACCATGGGCAAACTTGCTATAATCATCTTCTTCAAAGGAAATTATTTCCTAATAATACTTATAAAATTCTCAATGGATTTTAAAAACAAAATGTACTTTATTTTAGCATATCTGTAATGTCACAGAACAGTGTGAAATATGGTTTCCTAAATAGTTATTTGATAATTTTTTCAAAACTGTGGGACTGCCTTCAGTTCCCTGCTATATTCATCAATGCAACTTTAAGGAAGGCTATCTTAAACAACTGTAATCCTCAAAATTGTGTGCTAAATAGATTAGGTTCGAACTCATTTAACAATAGACAATCTAAACACAAAAATCAATCGAGAATCCAAAAGCATAGTAATGATTGAACAAAAATTCATTTTGTCAGTTAAATTCTATATAAATATAATTTTTGAATATATAAAAATATGGATTTTTATGGTATTTCAAAATAATATTAGAATAAGAGCATGTGTGAATGTCAAATAATCAATGAGATTGAACTGGATGTTTTTAAACATTTTAATCCATATATCTATGTGCACAGAGGAAAGAGGGATCAATTTTCGTTGGAGTGCTTTGTACATTAATGTAATTTCAGGTCACTGGTATCATGAGGTTGGGACTGTTGTAAACAGAAAGAGGCACAGAAGGCAGGAAATTAGAAGATTAAAGACTTCCTCTGCATACTTTCCTCATAATGTAATAAACATGATCTGGCAAATGAGGTTACCAATTAGTCAGAAAGTCCAGAGAATTCCTAGTTGATAATTGGTAACATCAAGTGAGTACACAGCTCACATTTCAACAGTTAGTTATCAAGAAATGTACAATATATGCTTTTGAGAATTTTTAATCACCTACCAATGGGTAAACTATTGTCTTGTGGTTCATTTTTTTCTCTTAATATTGATATTTAAAAACATTTTTAAATAGTCATTCCTAATTTTCAGTAAGATAACATTTCAAGATGATTCCCATAAATAGTCAAGAAAACTGGAGAGTTCTTCTAAGCAGAGGCTTAGGCAACAAGTCCTGATGTAACTGTGTACCTCAAATTTTCATACAATTCAGGAATCTACAACCCACAATGTGAGACTTCTGAACCAAGTGCCGGCCAATAACAGTGAAAGCAGTGACAAGCATTATCTTAAAAATTGTATTATATTCTAAAAAAAACATGTTTCTAGATGACAGGTGGAAAATAATTTCTACCACTTCAGAAGGTATGATTTATGTATCCCAAGGCAATAAAGCACCAAGAAGAAAGCGACACTAAACTTACTGCTACTATAACAAGATTATAAATATGATTTAAGATTAACCTGAAACACCAGGACCCTTTGTGCGAAAGAAGATGTGCACTCAGTTTGCTTACAATGCTTATATCATTTAAATGAACATCATCTAACACATGTTGGAATAGAAATTCCCTTTTGTATCACAAAACCATAAAACTTTGAGTTAATATGAGTGTTTTGAGGATAAATAAGTGTACTTATTTTACATATAAAATAACAAGGCATATTTTAGTTTGCTGAAAAAGAACACCAATAATTTGAGAATCCCTGAAAGGGCAATCTTACATAATTCATTTGAATGAAATACACCTAGCAAAATAAAGTATGTCTTTTCAAATTCTTCACTGAGATAGAGATATACAGATGTCCAAACATGGATTGTAGAGAAATGTGCATAAAGGATTATATTTAAACTTGTTATAAGTACAAAAGATTGGTTTCCCCTCTCTAAAGACCTTCAGAAGTTTAACTGTGCTTTCATCATCTCAGTTGTACATACAAACTTAGTAACTTCTACAGTAATTTTTTTCTTACTTTTATAGAACTCTAAAAAAACTAATAAATATTTCTTCCTATGCAACATAAAAAAAAAGAAAAGAAATAAAAGAGAGATAGGAAACTTGTGCTTCCTCCATAGTTAGGCTTGAGACTAAAACACCTTCAGGAAGGGATAGATGGGCAGTGATCTCTACCCAAAATAAGAAGCCAGAGGATTAACCCCAGAAAAATCTGTGTAGTTGCACTGTTATGATGAGAAGGAGCCCAAATGGTTGGAAACCTTTTGTTGAAAGATTACAACCTATTTAAAGTAATTTGTTATCTCAGTGAGTAAATTTCAAAACTTAAGAATGTCTTCATGGGGAAAAATGTGTCTCAATGTCTGACTAGAGTTGACTATGCCATGCTAAAAGTTGACAATGATTATTAAAATCTAAATAAATATTTCCTTGCTTTTTCATAGAAAATAAAATGAGATAGCAGGGACTAAATAACTGGTTCTTTGTGAGATATATTTTTAAAAAGTTCATCTACTGAGTCATAAATGTGATAGAATGCCAACTCTTATAAAGAATGCTTGATGGAGGAACAATTAAAGAAATTAAACAAAAAAAAATTTTGTTGAAGGTTCCAAAAGCACTATAAGAAGAAAGGAAATTTGAACAGAGAAGTCCGAAAGGGATCACAATGGCTTTGATCATATTAAAGATTTTGAATTATCACTGTTTTCTCATTTTTAACTATATTTTCAAAGTTGCATCAAACCTGTTAAATTTATCCGATATTGAATAGATATTTATGAAATTATAGACTTAAACAATCATTCCTTACCTTTGATTCTTGAACTTTCTTGACTTCTTTCCTGCTGGAATTAAAACAGAAATAGGTCAAAATCTGAATGTGATTAACAGCCTGATATAAATAACACTATAACTAAAGACTTGTCTAAATGTTTTGTTGTACATATACCCAGGAGTCATTGTAACACAATTCTCACCTTAACAAATACTTATGTCAAATCTTTTATTAGAGTAGAAATCATTCTTAGTAGAAATAAATTTCTCTAAGAATCCACTATATTATATGAATATGAATTTATAAATAAATGAACAAATGGTTGATGAATAATAAATTCTCATGTCTTTTGAATGCCTTAGGCCATTCCATTTACTTAAAACTGATTATGAATGATGTCTTTGGAATTTGCTTTCAAAATTTCTACATTAATCAGAAGTTGGTGAGGAAAAAAATTTAAGGAAAACAGTGGAGAATTCACCAAAATACACAAAAGATATTTAAACTGTCTTGCCTTCAATTTAACTCTGTCTCACTTCTCTAAGGTGAAAGTTGAGAACAATTCTATTATTTACTGAAAGGCTGCTTCAGTCAGACCTGCTTTTCAATTTGACATACTCCTTATTAGTTACCAGGCAACCCAAAAGAATTAGCTTGCTTTCAAGTTTTTAAGTAGAAATTGTGCACTCTATGACTTGTCAATTAATATTCAAGCACAGTTTACTTTGTCTAAAAGTTTTAGGGTTTCACACTAAAAATAATTTTGAAAATGTTTCTAATAAAAAGTGACCATTATATGTGTATACTGAACTGCAAGAATTGTATTAATGCTAATAAATTTTGATAACATTAATAACATAGTAAAACATATGAAGAGTTTCTTTTGCCATGAGCATTAATCCCAGAGTCAGATTTGAGAATAAAAATTCATATTGGCAAATGTATATTTATTGAACCAGCTAGCACAATGTATAATTTTATTAGACATTAACACTTTACGTTCTAATTCTATTATCTTAACTCATCCAGCCCTTTTGTTTAACTTCTGAACTATCCTTTGTTAATTGATTTTTCCAGTCCTGATTTATTTTTAATTTAAAGTATCTGTTGTTAACTTAAACTAAAATTTAAATATAAATTAAATGTTTTAAAAATATATTATCCTTTCATAATTAAAGGACAAACAGCCTTAAATTTTTTGGAGGTATTTGTTAATGAAAAAAGTCTCTCTTTGCCATTCACTTATTCATTTAATCTTAACCTCTTTCAACAGATATGTATATATTACTTTTATGTGTCAGGTACTGCTCCAGGCAATAGGCTATAAGAGATGGACAAGACAGAAAAAAATCATGTCAATATGGAACGTTGTGCATGAGGAAAATGAGTCCTATTTAGAAGCTAGGATTTATTTTCATTGTAAACATAGGTTTACAATGATGAAGTTATGTTTGAATAAAATTCTGAATGAGATGAGAGGATGATCCAAGCGGAGAAAAACAATTGCAATTTTTCTGAGGTACAACAGTTCTTGGCATCATCAAAAATACCAAGACCTGTGACTGGACAGGACTGAGTCAGGGCAGTTTAGAAGGAAATGCAATCAGGAAGCAATAGAGGTAGGTAGATTATCACTTAAGGCATTTGTTAGATCTGTTTTATACTTTGAGAGAGCTGAAAAAAATATTGAAAATTTCTTTTTAGAGGAATAATATTATCTAAATTACACTTAAATGGAATCATTCTGGCTATCGGGAATAGGCTGGACAGGGCAAGGACAAAATTAGAGGGACCAGTCAAGTGGGTAAGACAGAAATCTAAGTGAGAGGTGATAATGACATAGAACAGTGTGGTAGCTGTAGAGGTGTAATATCAGTTAAAGTTTGCAATATTTTCTGGTAGAATATGTGAGAGAGACAGAACAGACAAGAGTGATTTCAAAGTTCTGAGCCATTAGAAGGATAAAGCTACCTCTATGATGAAGAAAATGGACCCAAAAAATAAATAAATACAACAATTTTATCACTTCTTTATTTGCCTTCTAGTATTGTTCTTCTCTTGCTGTTTGGCTACCCTTGTAAATCTCCTTTACTAATTCCTCCTCATATCCTCAATTTCTATATATTAGTTTTCTAGTTTTCTTTCTTTCATGTATCTCACTCCTACTGTGATCTTCACCAGTCTTCTACACGTTAGTGTCATCCTTTCCCTGAGGACTCTAAAATTTATATCTCTAGCTAATCTTGACTTTTGAACTCCAGACTCATATATTCAACTATATTTTTGAGATTTCTACTTGGAAATCTAATGACAGCTTAACATGTCTAAAAATTTAACTTCTGATGTACTCTTACTTCTTTAGGCATCTTTCTCATCTTCCTGATATCTCTATCATTCTAGTTGATCATTTACAACAAGCTTTATCTAGTGTGTCTCTTCAGAGCTACATTTGATGGGTTTGATATTTGATTTTGATTTTACTTTGAATATTACTCTGATACAATGTAGAAAGATGTTTAAAATGTCTGGAACTCATGGGAGATAGTTTAGTAAGACATATCAACTTAGAAATCAACTAGCCTTGGTATTGCATCTGAAGAACATATAAGGGAGTTCAGTAATCTAGAACTGCGTATTAAAAATAATGTAAAAAAAATATAAAGTTGAATTAATCAACCAAAGAGAATGGAAGGACACATTATGGGAGAAAACCAGAATGAATGGAATCATGAAATTTCTAAAGATAGAAGGAAATTTTAAATACCATAGAGTTTTTCTGACAGATCAAACATAATTTTGTCTAAGACAATGCCCATTAGATACATTGAAATAGAATCACTGACTTCAAAGAAAACACATTTTTGGTGGTATTGTGGAAGTAAGTAAAATTCAAGAAATTTTTACTTACTTATACATTGAGAAATGTATAAAGTGGCAAAAATGGAATGGAAAAAGAATGAGTAGGAAAGAAAGACCTAGAATAGTGGGCATCTGGAGAGTAAAGTTCATTGAGGTGTTGTGTTGTTTTTATCATTTGTCTTTTTGTTTTATTGTGCTTAGTTTTATAATATTTATATCATTGAGAATTGAGAATGTATAAATGATATGAGATAGTACAAATGGAGAGGATTAAATACAAGGAAGATATTATATGACTGATTTTAGAAAGATATTGAAATGGTACACGTGATACAGACCACAAATGGGGGTAAATTTTAGATAGAAGGGAAACCAGTTCCTCTAATATAACAGATGGGCACAGGAAGGGGCGGTCACTGATGCAGTAGGTTTGCAGGCTTGATGTGATGAATTAAACATGTTCAAGCTGTGATTTATCTTCTTTATGGAATAGAAAATGTGGGTAGAGTGGTAGAGTAGATTGTTTTGTCAGAAATCTGGGGAGACAGAATAGATTTTAAATGCACTGCTTTTTGTGAGTGTAGGTGAGTAGAATAGCTTAATATTGTTGAAAACCTAATTAAGTTTTGCCATTATAAATCTGTAGTAATACTGATATCAGCAATTTTAACTTCAGTCTAGTAGGCCTAATACTCACTGATATCATATTTATTTGTTTCTTAAAATCTAATTCTCTAGTTGCACAATTGTATGTACTTATAAATCACCAATGAAAATATCCTTAAATATTCTACCAAGTAGAAATGTTTAAAAAGAATGTACTTAAAGACAATAAAATAGTAATTAATTTAATGGACTGAAAAAAAATGGAAACAGACTTGAGAAGTAATAAGAAAGGAAGAATAAACTATTTCATTTACTGCCAAACTTGTATTAGAACCCTGTCAGTAGAGGCATATATATAATTTAGGATTTTGAAAGTAGCATTTTAAATTTGCTTGTATGACTGTGACTAAAATGTTACATTATTCACCTGGCAATATATATTTTCAACAGTTTTATTTTACAAACTGTTTTAAATGTTATTTTTTAAGTGAAGAAATATTAAGAAGAAAATTGCGATTATTTAATTGTGAGATACTTAAATGATCAGAAAGATTTGTTACCCTGTCTACATGATATATATGAAACAATTTTTATATTAGGAAATCTTAGCTCTTGTTTACAATAGCAGAATGCCAGTCTTTTGGAATAACTCAATTTAAATATTTCAAAAGATTTTCTGATAAAGTAATCTTGTCTTAAAATAAAAATATATACTTTGGCCAGGTACCAAAGCTAAATAATAGCAAACCGTTCATGTTTTACTTTGTACTATAACATTTCTTGGAAGAACTTTAAAGTGCTATATTAATTACATAAATAGACTCCATGAAATCCAGCTCAGTGGTAAAATGAGCAAATAGATCCTTGCAGACAATATGATAGAGATTAAGAAAGGCAATACATAAAATAAGATGACAAATATTTAAAGAATAATTTTAACTGTGCAGTAGATAATATTTCATTGTGAAGGATGTCCAGCATAAATTTGAAGACATTTAAATGAAATACCTATTTAATTTTTGAAATACTATTTATATTTTTTTCTAAAACAATATAGGAGTAGTTGCATTTTTAATATTGATAATACACATCCTAACTGGGTTCAGATCCTTTACCCATTTATCTCATTTTTGTGTAAAGAAATTCAAAATATATTGGAAAGTATTAATCTTCTCATGATCATATCACTACTTTAACAAGGTATTGACATACTGAACTAGTCACGCCTTGAATAGTTTAGTTTGGAATATACAGGTTTGTTTGAAATATATACATAGCCAGCACTGTACTATAAAACAGGGATTAACTATGGATAACATAAACATCAGATCTCAGAAGTTCAAATTCTATCTGAGAGACTGACAGCTATTAATTATAAATGATGATAAAGAATGTATAGGATGGCATGGAAACAAAAATGGAAGAAGCAATTGTCAATACTGAGGGTGGAGTAAAGGGAGAATTCATAGTGAAGGTGTTACTTGAGCTACGAATTAAGGAATGACAAAAGAATTTGCTGGGAAAAAGAGTATTAGGTTGTGCAAAGTCATCAAATTTTAAAATATTTAATCCTCTGGGAGAAACTGAATAGTTAAGCATAGCTCGACTATATGCTTTTTAGACGTAAGGCTTATATAAATCTATATTCAAGAAAGTTCTATTTCCAGAAGAAAATTTACACTCATTTAAATATTATAGCTCTATTTGATAAAAAGGCATATAAATTAAATAAACATGCCAATTATTGTAAAATTTTGGTAGTGTGTTTTTGGGAGTGTGAAAAATAATAATATCTCATTGTGGTTTTAATTTGCATTTCTCAGGGGACAGAGTGCAGTAGCAGCATGCTCCAGGGATGCTCAGTCAACCAGACTATATAGTTCCAAGGGGCAGTTAGAGAACAGTGGCAGCTCAGCCGCAGTGATGGCAAATCAGTGTCAACTTAAAAACCTGGGGACAGGGCACAGAATTGCAGTTCCACAGCCTGGTGATTGCAAGTCAAAGCCACAACTTAGGCCCTGGGATACTGGAAGAACAGCAGCAGCAACTCCTTAGTGATGATGGGACAAAGTACAGTGAGTGGGGACTTTGAGAGAAGGTCTCACCGCAGAGACAGCACTAGCTGCAGAGAAGAGGTGCAGAGGCAGAGATGCTGGGCTGCTTCATCAGCTGGGTTCATTGTTGGTGAAGACTGTGGAGGTCTTTAGTAGCAAAAGCCACAAATGCCCTTAGCAGTGAGGCTTGTTGGGGTTCTCCTGCTCTGCTGTTCCCCATGGGATAATAATCTTCTGAGGCATTCCTCTTGGTGTCAAGCTGCTATGAACTGGGGGGGGGGGGATGTAGGTAAAATGCTTCCTGTGTATTTTATGAGGTCTTAGCCAGGTTTTGAGCTCCATAGGGTATCTGTCTGCTTCTTCTTTATTACAGTCCAGAGTTTTCCCAGAGCTATTTTCATCAGTTTGTAGTTTTTTATTGTTTTGGTTGTTTATGGGGAGGTAAGCACTGGCACCTGTCAGCCCTCCATCTTGCTGATATTAATTCCTGTTTATAATTGTGGATGCCAAAGCCTCTTCCCTCAACATACTTATATTCTAAAGGTTAAAACATATGCAAGATACAGAAAAAATAAAATCTCTGAATAGTTTACATGAGCAACACTCAGTAGAATATTATAGACAAAGACAGCTTGTATGGTCAGTAATACCTCTAATTTCCCCACTACTATCAGTATTTTTTGTTCCTTTAGGAAAATTCAAAGACTTTATAAATGTATATAGCATTACACACACATACATATACGAACATTTAAATTTGATGATTAAAACCTTATTCAATCTACATTATTCTCTTTCCACAACTTTTATAGATTTCAAGTGATCAAGGGTTGAAAGTCACCAAGAAAATAAAGACAGAAATGTAAATAAGAAAATGATAATAATGAGTAGTGAAAAGTGTTCAAGCTATTGAGTCATGGTAATATTATGAAGTAGATATTCTGAAAAAGCCATCCTTTCAGAGTTACAGTATCCAAAATCAAGAGGTAGTTGGAAATATAAGCTGTCAGCTAGCTAATGCTGAAACAGAGGACATTGGTCTTGCTCAGTGTATCCTATGTGGGGAGGGCAGACAAAAGGTTTTGGGACAGTGCAAACTAAAGTGTTGGAGCTGAGACGCTAGCATAATACTGAAACCCATGAAGTAGACTGGGGAAAAAATTTAAACATATTACCTGTTAATTCTTTGAGGGATAAAAAATCTGTAAAAGCAAGATTAAAACATACAAGTGGGGAACTATAATAAAAATATAAAGAACTATTAAAGATCAAAGATTGTCATCATGACTAGTGTAGGGAACTGAAGAAAAGTGTTTGAAGATCAGATTGAAAGAAACCTTTGGAGATCTGCTCTTACCTCTCCACCTACCCAATTCCAAATGCCTCATAGATGCCTTTTCCATTGGCAATGTAACACACTATGTAGGAAAAACCTCAGAGCCCACTGTCAGCAGGATATGTGCAGTGAAGCCCAAACCCCCAGCTGGAGTGTGCTGGCTGGTTATATAGTCTTTCTTATGTTTCTCTCTACCTACTCTATTTCAGAATAACAAAGATTTATGAATTATATTCTAAGGGCATCATACCTTTGAAATACATGTTTCTTTCAAAGAGTTAAGAGGTAAACTCAGTATAGAAGCTTGTGGGACATTTGTAACAACTGGAAGATCAGAGATGGTTCTTTGGTGCCTAAGGATACTAAGCCCGTGGCCACTTCTCTCACTCTCTTGAATCAAATGAGGATTAACAGGGAGCAGTGCCTGACTATCTGCCCTTTCCAACCTAAAGAACTGATCTTCCTACTGGAACATGATCTTGCAGATCAAAACAACTAGACACCTCAGGAATACAATTACTATAGAAGAGAAATAAAAAACAAAATAGACAATATAAACCATTTGCAATAATTATAATTTTTAAGCACGATGAGTAAATGTAAAATATTTTAGCCAATGAAATGTCATAAAGAAAAACTAAGTTAAAATATCAAACAGGAAAAATATAATAGTAGAAATAATAAATATAAGAAATAAGTTAAATAAAAGGATGAAGGACATAGATTGATTTAATAAACTATAAGACTGAATTAAGGCAGAGAATCCTAAAAAGACAGTTAAAAAACACATCAGTGAAGCTAAAGCGATACAGAGCCTCTAAGTAGTAGTGCCATCAACTTAATAGCAATTTCAGAAATATAGAAACCTAAAAATGAAAATAGGAAAGATTAGAAAAAACAGTGAACTTACCCACACTATATAAATAATCTAGAAATAAAAGTTGTAAAATACTGATAAGGAAATAAAAACCCAACTATTTGCATAGAGTGAAATTTAAAGAGATCAATGACAAAAAATATATATATATTTTTTAATTCCAAAAAGAAAAAGTAGATACAAGTAAATGAAAAAACATTATCAATATCAGACATCTCAAGCAATATGCTTATAATAAGACAATGGAATATTTATATTATTAAATAAAAGTACTTTCAACATTTATTTGTGACTTCATAACAAAATGACCTTAGGCATGGAAAGAATAAAAATGGTTTTGATATTTTGGGTTGTCAATAATTCAGCAGAGTTCTTCACTGTTTCAGTAAAACTTTTTCCTTTCACTTTGAAGAGCACTCATAGAGAAAATATGTTATTAAGAATAGAAAAAAAGTACAGGAGAATCTGACATAAAAATAACTTCATAACACCAAGTATATTGTTGCCTAAATAAAAGAATAAAAATAGAAATTAATAAGAAAAACTAGCTCCAAGTTAAAGTAAAGGGAAAGATATAGACAATAATAACTTGGCGTGTTTTGGGAGAAGGGGCAGTAGGAAACAAAATAAAGTAAGTTTAATCGAAAATATCTGTTCTTCTGTAGGAAGATATAAATGCTAAGAAAAGTTAATAGATCAATAAAAAAATAAAATTTAATTTTTGTCTTAATTCATCTCTAATAATGATAGAAACAAACTTTAACATTTACACAAATTAAAGAAAATTATATCTATAAAATGAAGTAAGAAATAAGAATAGAACATAAAAGTACAGTAAAAACATATAAGAAACATATATGGCATATGGTGGAAACCAAACCAAATAAAATAGTAATAATTATAATTGTAAATTATTTAAATTCACCATTGAAAACTCTGATAGGTTTAAAAATAAGGTCTAGAAAAATGCTGTCTTCAATAAGCACTCAAAGGACAAAACTGTATATCTATATATACATTATTGCATTAGAAAACAGCATGCAAAATAATGCATGTAAAAAATTTGATAAAAGAATTAGAAAAAACAGTCTTAATACAAACTATAAAATAAGAAGATATAATTATCATTAACATATATTCACTTAATAACAGACAACACTGAATTAATATGTAAATTAATTATATTAAGTAATGATTTAATAGAGAGATATACACAACTATATGTAGGCATATCTACGTGCACAGAAATAAATACACAAATCAAGAATTAGTGTTGCAGTTTTCAACTTTCTAGAAACTGAAAACTCAAGCAAAGTGTAATCTGAGCTGAGTTCTAAAATCAATTAGCTCAAGATAAAGAACTCTATGTTTACTAAAAACAAAATAGATTCCATTTAAAGCATGTTTGTAACATTTAGAGAAATTAAATATGTATTAAGCTATAAGGGAAGTTTCAAAAAAATGGGCTAATTATACATTAGCATCCTATAACCAGAATCTAAATAACAGATTACTATATAATCCTTTGATTAAACAGGAAATCTTAAAATAATTCTGAAATATTTAAATTGAAGCAATTAAAAGTTCTGCATGACAAAATTAACAGAGTTATGGAAAGATAACATTTGAGGAAAATTTATATCTTTAATTATCCAAAAATAAGAAAGTTTATAAAATACAAATCATGTATTAAACTTAAGAGGTTAAAAGGTAGAAACTACATAAAAAAAAGTAAGAGGGATTGACATTAAGGAAATACAGAACAAAAAGAAATGAAGGATATGTACAAAATTTAAACTGGGATTTTTTTTCTATTAAGATTAATTAGACCTCCAAGGCAAACTTTTTTCAAGACTGAATTAAAAAATAAAAGGTAAAATGTTAAGAGTAAACAGAATATGGGATAAAAAATTAGAATTACAGACAACTGAGATTAAATGTAAATGGTATTTAAACATTATATTCTAATAAGTCTCTATAATTATCTTAGATGTAAATGACACATTTTTGAAAAAGAAAAAAGGCAAAATAAAATAATCAGAGGGAAAAAAAGATGTGCATTGAGAAATAAATTTATTTTAAAAATCACACGAACAAAAACAAAATGCTTGAAATAGACATCAAAATCTCTATTCCCAAATGCCCAAATCCAAATGCCTTTGCAGATGACTTCTACTTCATATTCAGGAAATAAATATTTTGTGTACTAGAAAAAAAGTTTTAAGAAAAATGTAAAATTAAAATCAAGTAGAAACAATTCCCTGCAGACCATATATCATAATGCTTAGAAATGCTGACGAGTTCCTTAAGGCATAGGGTAGAAAGATGAGTATTGCAGCAGTCTTTTCAGTAAAAGGTATGTATGAGTAACAACTGATGCATTTATTCAGAGGAGAATCAATTTATAAATATTAGGCATTTGACAATTAGAAGTTATAATAAAATGGCATGTAAAGATCTCAGAAACAAAGTAGGAAGCAAAAAAATCAATGACACAAGAACAAAAGCAATTTTACTCTACAGGTGAACATAAAACTCAAAAGTAGAACAAAATATATTTTTATAGGAATACATACAAATAAAATTATTTATCAAAATAAAATGGTTGACAACAAAGGAAAGACTTCTTAAGTAGAGAATGACAATAAAAATAATAGTGAAATGGGTGAAATTTAGATGGATTATAGGTAGACAGATAAATAATAAATAGATGATAGATGTTAGAAAGACAGATAATACATACATATATAAATAAATACACATATAGATAAAAATAAAATAGATAATTCATTTCATCAGATGATGATAACAGATATTTAAAGAATGTGCCTTAATTTACTGTCTTATATGAAATTCAAACAAGAGTGATATACACTTACATATCCATAAATTTTTTAAAAAATAATGCTTTGGGCAAATGGTGGCAATAAGAGGAGTGTCATTCCTAGCCTGAGCTCTGGTTGTAGGAAATGTATTCTCTTCATCAACTGTAAATTGGAGTACAAATTTATACTGTTGATATGGCCACAAAAACTGAAGAAATATACTGAGTATTTCTACTTTGCTAGTGCTTTAAGATCCTTTCGAGATGAGAAATTTTCATCTCTGGTAATTTGTGCCCTTGATTCATGTTTTACAAGGTTCCCAAAACAGAAATAACAGAACATAATCTTAATCCAAACAAAAAATACATGTGCACATCAGTGGAAGCAAAAATAGATTGACTATTCTGCCTCAAATTTCAAACATCAGGATTACTGGATATACAATATAAATTGAGATTAAAAGTATTTAATAAAATGCAGAGAATTGTGAATATTGGAAGTTTTAAAAAACAATGACTAGGATAATTCAAAATAACCTAACAAGTAAACAAGTTGTACAGTACCAAATTGAAGAAAATTAGAGAACTGGAAGACAAATATGAATGGGTCCACCAAAGAAACCGGAATCAATGCAGATGGTTTTTACCAAATGATCAGAAATGTTGATTGAGAAAATCAGTAACACATTTCTAGACTCCTTTGTAAATATTGACTCCATTTGGATATGCAGATATTCTTGAGAGAGCAAGCTCACTTTTGATAATGTGTCCTAGAATAATTTCTGCATATAGACAGTTGGAAAAATGTACAAGAATGCTGCCAACAGAACTGTTTGTAATAAGGAAAAAAAAAAAAGAAAATAGCCTTCATATGGTGAATGTGGAAATTTGTAAGTGGAACATTAATTATAGAAGAAAAAATAGATTAAAGCTATTGGAATCACTATAAATAAAATATAAAATATATAATATTTTATGACACATAAAATCACTATTTTGTTTATCAACCTATCCATATATTAAACTTATAAAAATATACTGAGAGTAATTAACACGAAATTCAAAAAAACATTTACTTTTGAAGAGGTGGTCAGGAAAAGAATGTGAAGGGAAGAGGTACAAGAGGGCTTACATAAAACTGTTAAGATCTTCTTACTTCAGTGTTGGATTCAGAGGGGCTTATTCTTCTGTTATTATCTATCAGAAACATTTTCTAATAAATTTAAGGAAAAAGAAATTTATCAAAATGCCAAATTTCAACAAACCGATAAAAGGCCTTAACTTAAAACATCTGCTATTAATTTCATTATCATAGAGAAAAACATATTGATACATGGAGACATTTGATATTGTGTGACTGCACCAGCATATGATTTAAACGGCTGCTTAATACAAAAAGACCTATGTGCAGCAGGTTGCAAATAGGTCCTGAGGGGATGGAACAAGCCAGCTGGAGTGTGTCGCCCACCTGCCCAATTAGCACTAAGGCTAAAAGCTACTGACAGTCAGTTTCTATTTTTATCTAATCTTTAAATTCCAGGAACCTCATTTCACTAAATCATAGCTTTCTAGTAGGATTTTAAAAGCTTTCCCTCTGCTTATTTATTTTTAATCTAGATTTCCCTCAAGAGCTCCACTCATAGATGGTTGCTATCCTGATAAGCTCTCCATATCCTCTGCCATTACATGATTGGAAAAAAACAAACAAAAAGCTCTTCTGAGCTAAAATTAAAGCAAAAAAATATCTAGAAATAATTTACCAATTTTTAATACTGTCAAAAACTAATTTTTTAAAAAAAATTAAGTATTAATAATTTTCTATTATTTTTAATGTATTTTTCATTTGCATAGACCACTATGCAAACTTAAATATATTTACAACTAATTGGATAATTATGCTTAAAGAGATGATAAAAATGCACCCGTAAGTTTATTAAACAGTCTGATAATCGCTCTTTAAAAGTTAGCTTTATATTCAATACATTTTTTATATTTAATATATTTTATATCCAATACATTTTTATATTTGAAAGATATAATGCCATGATATTGGCAATGACAAGGTGGTATGCGACGGGTGAACTCTAAATGGTGTGACTTCTGAGAAAATATTAGTATTTAACAATTTACATATGTTTGTGTAACTTTAATTTCATTTATACCTGTAAGTTAGATAAGGTGCATACACACACATAATGACTTTGAGAATTAGTGTCGGTAATGAGGTATATGAGGATAATGACAGACAAAGAACCTATACTATCATTTTTTGACATAAGTGATAAGGAAACAAGCCCATTTCCAAGAGTTAGGAGCAAGCCTAGGTTGGGAAATATAGAAGTTTTGTCTGAATAATTGGCCCTAAAAAAAGCAACGATATTAAATGACAGAGAAATAGATCAGACCTCTATGTTAGTTTTCCAAAAGTAAAATCAATTTTCTCATCTTTAGATTTTTCAACTGGTGTCTATTTAATTAGAATTGTTTTCAGATTGACATACAATTTAAATTGAGTTAGATTTCTAATGTAATACAAGGAGGATATACTATTTCCTTTGAGGCAACAAACAGTTAAAAGCACTCAATTAGGAGGAAAAAAAAAACAAATCAATGCACCTACAGGCTTTTAATAATATAATTTATAATTACATCAAAAACAACAGCATATTTGTATTAGAAAGCAAGTTCACTAATTCTTTGTTCTTTGAAGAAGTGTAATTCAATCAATTTCTAATTTAAGAAAACAACACTTCAAAATAATTAAGGAAATCTTTCAAAAAATAGTTAGAAATCTTATCACATTTAAACTTTTTAAATAATTGGAAAGCTACATTCATATCTTTTAAATAATAGTCAACATTTCTAAAAGTCAAAAAGTATCAGAAGTCAGATCATCTAAAATTATTTGATATTTAAATCCCAACAACATTGGGTGGCTAATATTTTTGATACAACAGAAATAAAGAAAGAGGAAAAAAAAAACCTGCGAGACATGTATAAATTTCTGATACTTATTAATAGTCAATTTTTTAATATAGTTAATTTTTTCAGTTCTCATTACTGAAATATTAGAAATAGAACATCACACATAGTAGAAGTCATGTATTCTTACATATTAGTGCTATTGTTGTGTTAAAGCATTTATAGTTTAAACTTATTTCAGTCAAATAAAAATTGAGTTGAAATAGAATAATCTTGTTAAATTTAAAGCTCTAAATTATAGCGTTATATTGGAAATTGAGAAGAAAAGTGAAATAAAAATAATTTCAATTATTGTTTATTTTTTATGTTTATTAAATATTATCATTTTCAAGTACAATGTGAACACCACATTCTGGTTCAGATTACTGAACTATCATATTAGTCCACCAAGTCAGTGCACAAACTATAAAGTTCAGGAAAAGTCACAGTGAAATAGGAATGCTAGTAGTAGTCTATAAACAGCATAGTTTATAACTCAAACAAGAGTGGGTTATGTCTATTAAGATAAGGAAGACAAGGCAAGATTATGCTCCAAATTTAAGTAGACTATGGGGAGTGATGAGCTGCAAAGAAGGTCAAGGTTAAGAGATACAAAACTTTTACACAGATGACTGACTATTGTATAAAGGTCATAGGTCTGGAAAAAATTTTCAAATTTCTCAAATTTTAGTGTGCATAAGAGCCACTTGGGACTTGTTAAACTACAGACTTCCTTGGATTCCACTTCAAGAGGAGCAAATTCATTCAATGTGCTTCATCTAAAAGAGGTTTAAATAAATTCTTCATAAGAGCCATTTATTACAATTTCTCTCAAAATTATATTGAAAATGTGAAATAAAAATACATCACAATTGAAGATTACAATCACTTAGCTTGTGTTTATGTGGAATTCAGTTAATTATTTTCAGTTCTGCTAGTTTTTCTCGTCTCTAAATGTCTTTCATCTCATAACTTTCTTAAAAATTATAGTTGCAAGGAAGGGTCAAGATAACATAGGAGGAAGACCCTGATATCACCCCTTTCCATGAACGCATCCAAACTACAACTACATATAAAACAACTATCTCTGGGAATGTTATGAAGAGGAGCAGAGAAATTTTTCTACAACTAAAGTATTACAAAAAGCCACATCGAGATGGGGAGGAGGAGAAGAGACACGGTTTAGTCTGAACCCACAACCCTGATATAGTATACAATCAGGGGTGGTATCACAAGTGCAGAGGTCCCTTTTGCAGAACAAAGGGTCCAAGCCTTATATCAGGCTCTTTCAGCCTGTTAGACCTGTACCAGCAAGAAGAGACCCCATAATATCTGGTTTTGAAAACTAATGGTGTTTGTGTCCAGAAAAGTCAAAGGGCTGTAGGAGACAAAGATAAAGCTCTTAAAGCACGTGCACATCAACTCACTTGCTCTGAGTTCCAACCTGGAGGTAGCAGTTTAAAAAGTGTCTGGATCATACATGAAGAAGCTATATTGACTAATTTTAGGGTGAGTGACAGAGGAGCAGAAATTCATTAGAACTTTCTATGGGCACGGAAGTGCTGGTGGCCACCAATTTGTTTGTGTTTTTATTTGTTTGTTTGTTTAATTTTCCTTTCAGCTAGCTGGCCTGGAACTGGCAGTCACCATTTTTGACATTTTCTATTTCAACACTACTTGCCCTGCCCCAGCTGGAGACCATCTCAACGGGCTCCCACCCTACCACTTCTGGGAAGTGACTTTAGCTGGCACTAGATTCCCTCTCAAGTGGCTCCTGCCCTGACCACTGTGTCACACATGATGGGCAGCCCAAGCAGGCATAGGCTTCCCTATCAAGTAAAACCAATCACACCTCATCTGGTGGGTAGCCTTATTGAAGACCAGTACCCTAAAAACAAAAAACCAGCCCCTGCTTCAGGGGAACAGCACCAGCATACCAGCGCACCTGAAATATCCATGGCTGGGCCACACAGACAGCCAAGCCAAGACTGGCGCCACCCACCAAAGTATGTACAGAAGTCACAACCCAACTACAACAGAAAGGTGCACGTGACCCACACAGTCATCACCCCTGGAGCACCTGGCTTTGGTGATTAGAGAGATTCTGTCAATATTTCACACCAAACACATTCCCCATAGGCCACTTTTTCAAAACTGGGAGTTGTAGGTGATCTACCTAATATATAGGAGAAACAAACACAGTGTCACTGTTCATATTTATTCCTAAACTATTGACTACATTCCCCATGCTGTTACATTACATGACCATGACTACTTTTCCAACTGGCAGTTTGTACTTTTTAATCCCCTTCACTTTTCTTGCCATCCGTCCTTCTTTTCATCTGGCCACAAATAGACTGTTCTCTCTATTATATAGATTCGTTTCTTATTTGTTTTGTTGTCTGCTTGTTTTATTAATTCCGCATACAAGTGAAATCATACCATATTTGTCCTGCTCTGTCTGACTTATTTCACTTCTCATAATATCTTCTATGTTCATCCACACTGACACATTTTTTTAAAGGTAACATTCATTTACTTCAATTTTTACAATGATGGTCATTTTGAGATCTGAGTTATATCTACCATCATGTGAGATTTTAATAAGCATTGTTCCTATGAGCTGTCCTCTCACCAAAAAAGACAGTATGATATAGGCTATTTAGCACAGCTATATAACATATGACATTCTTAGTGAGAAAATGACTGTAAAGCAAAAGATTCTGGAGCTCTAATGTAGAGTCTTCAGTCATAAAAGAAATTGTCAGGTGGCTAATATCCTATGTTTGACTACATTGAGACACTAAACCCTAAAAATATACTATAGTGTGATGAAAATATTTCCTCTGGCTGCTTTTTCTAAAATATTTAAAATTCAAAACATCCTTTTACAGTATCGATATTGAAAAATGTGATAATTAGCTATAATTTTTCTTCTTTTTTGATGTGAAATTATTTTAAACTGATGGCTGTAAAGCAAATGTTTTAAACCATTGGTTTTCAACATGGCAAACAAAGTAAAAATACAATGTGTAGCCATAGGCTATATAAGTTTGTAATTTTACTCTATCCCATCTGGACTGATTTTGCTTTTGAAAAGAATTTCCCCTTAATCTGTAGTTTCTCAGTTGGCACTGATTGAAACAGTCATGTTTTATTTCTTAAACCAGCTTTGTCCTTGCTTTTTTTCCCTGGAATACAAGACTTATAGGCGCTCCTTTTGTTCTTGTTAGGTCTATAGGCCTTCTTCCTATTACACTGTTGAATTCCAAATTGATATTTAATTTTTACCATTTTTTTTACTTTTTAAAAATTATTGCCTATTTCTGCAGTGTATAAAATACTTCATCATGAGATATGTCATGGATCTTGTTTAACACCTTAGACATGAAAAAAAAGATTTATATAAGACCACTTTTCAACAGATTTGATCATATTTAAATATTACGAAGATAAGTGGTCTTCTATTGATAATTATCTAAGCGTAATGAAATTTCTAAGAGATATTCTTGCCTTAATATAGATATATCCAATTTCTCAGAATCAAAATTATAAATCATATAATAGAAATGTTGAAATATTTTACTTCATATTTGTAAAACTATACTATTTTCTATTAATACTTTTAAAAAAATAAACACCAATCTACATCATAATAGGGTATTAAATAGTCTTTCACTTTTTTCTTCTAATGTTATAGACTAAACAGTGTCCCCCAAAAAGAGATGTATTAGAATCCTAAGCTCTAATACCTCAGAATATAACCTTTACAGAGGTAATTAATATAAATGAGGTCATCGGGGTGGGCCTTAAACCAATACGACTAGTGTGCTTAGAAAAGGGGGAAATTTGGATACACACATGTATAGAAGGAATTTGATATGAAGCCAGAGAGAGAATACCAATAACAAAGAACACCGAAGATTGCCAGCAAACCTCCAGAGAAAGGAGCAAGGTCTGTAACAAATTTTCCTTCACAGATCTCAGGAGGAACCAAGTCTGCTGATTCCTTGATCTCAGGTGTTTAGCCTCCAGTTCTGCTAGACAATATATTTCTGTTGTTTTAAGTCACCCGGTTTGTGGTCTTTTGTTACAGCACCTCTATCAAAGTAAGTGAGCACGTGCCCATTTTTATTAAGTGGAAACAGTCTACTTGAGTGACATTTATTGCTTGGTACAAACACATTGCTACATAAAAAAAGAAAAAGAAAAGAAAAATAAACATTCTGTCATAAAGACTACAAAGAGCTGACACACTCCCCTTTTAAATACTCATAAGCTAACTATTGGTTTATATTTATTTAGAGAATCACTTAAAATTCAACATATGCCTCTGGAACAAAATAACTTTTCAACGTCTGAATTGGGCCTTGAGTATTTCAGAAGAATGAGATGAGCAATATTCTTCAATTTCTAAACATTTATTTCACATAAGTTTTATATATATACGTGTGTATATATATATATATACATATATATATATATATACACACACACACATACACACACACATATGTGTATGTGTGTGTGTGTGTGTGTGTGTATATCTTTGGTGGTTTTGAGTTATTTTGCTTGCTTGTTTATTTGTTGGAAGTAAAATGAAGGGTTCTGATTAAAAATAAAAGGCAAAAAGATGCCACAATAAAGAAGGGAAGAAGAAAAAAAAAATAAACCACGAGAAGAGGATAAAGAAAGGATAAGGATGAAGAATATAAGAAATGATGAAAGGCAAAAGAGCAGTCACTGTGATAATGGAGGAAAAGTGACCAAGGCCTCATCGCTGTTGAAGAGAGACAAAGGAAGTAATGAATTTAAAGATACTTATTTACATGGGCAATATTTCTGAGGCTTTGCTGTGGAATACAGGTGACAGGTCCAAGAAGTCATTCATTATTCTCCTTTCCAGGTCAACAGACAAGATGTTTCAGGCACCCAGAGTGTCGAGAGCTGACATTAGCAGCAACTAGGGACAATATCCTTTGTACCACCATTTGAGCATTTTATGGAAAGACAGAAGCAGCAGAGAGAGTGCACAGGAGGCATGCAACCCTAGGACTCTCCAAAATAAATGAAGTTTTGTGGCCTGGAGACAACATCAGCGATGCTATCAGCAGGGTTTAGTGCAACATAAAAATGCAAGGCCCTTGTTCAAAAAGTAAGTTTCAAGATAGTAACAACATAGTTTAAAACCCATGCAATCTGGCTGAGTTTGGGTTATCCCACAATTAGATAGATAAGTCACATTCTTATAAAGCCTGCCTAACCCAGATATCACTCATGGATATGATGGGGCTAGAAACTAATATGATATAGTAATATTAACAAAATGAGATCATGGTTAAATATGTCATCAATTATAGAAATAATTTCTCAAGTTTAGTAAGCATAATACCTATTTGCAAGTTTAACATTTTAATTTTCTGTTTTTTTATTGCCTTAAAAAGTGAAGGTAATAAGAGCATCTCTCTCAATAACATATTTTAATTAACAAACCAATAAATGACTCACTATTTTGAGAGCTTATTTTGTAGTTTTTTTTATTATAATGCTTACTTAAGAAATATTTTCTAAACTATCTGAATTATATGTATGAAATCTAAATATCTTTCTAATTTATATATGGCATGTTATTTATGATTAGCAACATTGATATAAAGTCAGTGATATTTGCACTATAGATTAAGCAAATAGAAATTATTATTTTATCTTATCATGAATTTACTTTTCTCCATGACTTGAATTTCTAAATAGTAGCTGAGCAGTCGTTATTTCAAATGTGAATATACACTAGCCTGGCAGTCTATATATAAAGAAATAGGAATTCTTAAGTGTCTACTTTTTCAGATATTCAGGATATTTATGTTGCTTTTTGCTTAGTTCAATTTCTATTAAAATTTCCTGAAAGGAATTTGAATCTTCTCTTCTTTCTTATCCAACAGAGTAATCTGCTTTTCCTGCCTTCAAATGCATATAATAAATACTCTACATTTGTTCTCTTTTATATTCTTGGAACAATTCACATTCACACATCTGACATTTCCCATAATTTCATATGCATTTTTATACTTCTTCTAAATAAGAAATTAATTAGAAATTGATTATGAATTATTATAACTGAATATTAAAGTTTATTTTTGTTATCTTCCTTTTGTATCCTTTTGCAATTAAAGGGTAAGGTAAAATAAAGTTAAAAACAGAGTAAGTCTTCACTTAGCATCACTGATAGATGCCCAGGCATGTGTTCAAACATTATTTTAGGTGTGTCTGTGAAGGTGTTTCTGGATGAGATTAGCAATTGAATCAGTAGAACCAGTAAAGCAGGTTGCCCTCCCCAGTGTGGGTGGGCCTCATCCAATCAGTTCAAGGCCTGAGTAGAACAAAAAGGAAGAAGTTCTCTGAAGAGGACATAATTTCTCCTGCCTGACTTTCTTATCTGGGACACAGTTTTTTTTTCCTTTCAGACTCCAACTGAAACACTCATTCCTCCTGTTCTCAAGACTTCTGACATTTGGACTGTCATTACATCATTAGTTCTCATACTCAGGCCTTCGACCTCTGACTGGTACTACATCATTGGCTCTCCCGGATCTGTAGCTTGCTAACTCACACTGCAGATTTTGGGACTTATCAGCCTGTGTATCTGGGTGAGCCAATTTCATGCAATAAGTCTCTTTAAATATATATATGTGTATATTTAAATACATATATGTATATATATATGTATGTATGTATGTATAGAACCATAACTAACATGCTTTTAATAAATTGGTGTTAATCATTATAATACTCTGTGTGTGTTTATATGAATATAAACTCAATATAATGATAATATTTTGATTAAAAAATGTATTATACATTGACCAGCTAGGAAACTAATCTATTCCTTGATTCTTTGTTTTACTAAATTATCTAATAGGTTAAATTGCAAACATCACAGTAAAGTGTTTATATTAAGGCAACTACATTATATATTTTTTGTGATATATCTTTAATCCTTGCAAAAATAGAAAAAATTTACAACAGAAAATATCTCAGAAGCAGAAAAACATAGGACCAAAGCAGCTGTACTTGAAAATATACTTCTGATTTGAAAACATATAGAAAATATTTGACTGAAATAGCAAATATAAAAAATAAATATTTGTTGCATAACAATTAATTAGTTTATATTAGTAAATTAATTTTGTCAATATAATATGTAATAGATAAAAGTATGGAAAAATTAATGGGTCTAAATAACAATTTTATTTACTTTTGTATACTGGCATGTAATATTAAATATTTTTGCTCTACTCCTCTCTTATAGAAATAAAATAGGATTAATCAGGAAATGTTTGTAATATTTCCAATATATTGCCAAAGGAATGCAGATGCTATCTCTAGATAATTTTGAGACCTTGAGCTAAGGAATTTTAAAATAAACTATAATGCATTTTATATTTTTTAGCTTGTCAATGAGAAAGTCTTATATGCAAAAATCTAACTTTTTACTTACATTTCTATGTCAGTTGTTCCCTGCTTATGAAAACTTTTATTCTACTATAAAAGGAAATTAAATCAGTTCAGCACAATTAGCCTTTCACAAAGTCAGCTGGATTACACATAGCTACTTTCCAATTTTAGGTGATTCTAAATTATGCCTTTAGTGACTTCAAGTAACTCTCCAGGCACAAGCACATTGCTCACTACTTAGTAATTTATAGATTTATCATTTCTCCTTTCCTAAGGAGATTTTTAAATTCTTTTTCTGCCAGCAGCATTTATTATTTTTTTATAACTATGGTTGTAGTTTTCTTTGGATATTTATTATTGTTCAAGTGATGGTATTCTTAGTAATAACTGCTAAATTTTATTTCTTTTTAATGTGATTTTTCTGTCCATTCTTAAATTTATCCATATGAGTTTTACAACTGTGACCGAAGATTTTTTTTCAGTAAATACTATAAATTTCAATATGGACTATCAAAGACACTGTGTATCAAGGGCTTAATAAATATCTGTTGAATTAACATATATATTAACATATATATGTAACCTTAATTATTAATATTAAATTCCATAAAGTAAAACAGACAATTGTTCCTCCTGCTATGCATTCATTGCTTAATTATTGTAATTAGTGTCTATCTTACCATTATGAACTTCCTGTAAGCAAGTCATATACATTTTCTTTTATCTTTTATTATTGCAAAATGCCCAGCAATAGAAATTAACAAAAATACTAATTTAATAAAATGAAACCATTATTTTCATTTTTAGGTATATGGAAAATTGTCTCAGCAGAACATTGCCAAGGAATTCATATTCCAAATGAAACTTTTCAGAGATTACATCATAGCCTTCCTCGATTTGTCTCATATTTATGTGAAAATGCTCCAAAGATGATCAAAGGAGTTGTTACTGAAGATTGACATCAAATAATCTAATAATAAAATTTAAAAAAATTTTTTAAAGAGAAAACTGAGGGTAAATTACCAATTTTCTATCAGACAAAAATTAGTGTCCGTAAATAATAAGAAAAGAAATATACCATGTAATGCTGAGTGGGGTGAAATGATTAAAATAAGAATAATGTGGCTCCTAGGTTCAGTTCTATTAGAAATACACACACACACACACACACACACACACACACACACACACACACACACACACTCCCTCCAAAAATACAGAAATTTGAGAAAAAATATTATGCTTTTTTTGAAATGCATACCTGAGCTTTGAAGAAAAAGAAAGGAAGGAAGGAAGGAAGGAAGGAAGGAAGGAAGGAAGGAAGGAAGGAAGGAAGGAAGGAAGGAAGGAAGGGAGGGAAAGAAAGAAAGGAAGGAAGGAAGGAAGGAAGGAAGGAAGGAAGGAAGGAAGGAAGGAAGGAAGGAAGGAAGGAAGGAAGGAAGGAAAGGAAGGAAGGAAGGAAGGAAGGAAGGAAGGAAGGAAGGAAGGAAGGAAGGAAAGAAAGAAAGAAGGAAGAAACTAGAAAAAAAATAAAGTGAAAATCAAGTTGCAAGCGTCAAAACTAATACTGCACATTCCACATGCTGTTGCTACTGCAATTCTGGAGCTTGAGTTATATTGCCTACATGAAGCAGGAGGTGAAAACTTGAGCTTCTAAAAAATGGTTTATATCTGTGATGACTGCAAAAATATCTGCACTTTCAGTGGGCTTTACCCTTAGTGAAAATCTGACTAGAAACATTGGAACAAGAAGTAGAGATGGCAACTCTCTCTGATTTATTTCTGGGGGGATTGGGGAAATCTCTGAAAACATGTAATATTAATCACAAATCCACTAGAGTAGGTTTTAAATATGCAATATCTGTACTTAGAAAAGTTCTGGGCAAGATATTAGCATAAAATTTGGCTCTGGCCAGATATTGTTAATGTCCCAGGTAGAATCAAAAGCAAAATCTTGCCAGGTGTACATAGGATGTAGCCTGTATACTGTATTCCTGGCAACCTCCCATCCATATTGTTTATTGTATAGACGGAAGAGGTGACATTTATATTTCTCAAACTTCCTTTTCCATGATGTTTTGAGCATGAATTGAGTTTTCTCAATTGGATTCACTCGTGTGAAATTTGGAATATGATTGTTGAGGCAGAGGCCACCTTCCTGATGCTATTGCTGCCAGAAAACAATGTGGTGACACTGAGTGTTAGAGACAGCTGAGGTGGCCAGAATTAGCATTCTACTGTCCAGCTGTCATCCCCATGATGATTTGGGACAGAAACAACAGACAGGTGCCATGTTCCAGGGTCTGCTCATCAGGTTCATGGGTGTGAGAGTCAGCTGTAGTGGCAGAACCAATAGCTTTCCGATGTCAAGAATTATGAAGTATGTGAGGATTTACAGGACTTGCAAGCAAACAAGTTTGTCTGCCACAGTTTTATGGAGGCTGGCAGAAGACACCAGTTTCCTGAGCCATAGATAAATTATAACTCATGGCATAGCTGAAAGCATGGATGTTACATTCATTCTGGTTCCTATGCCTGCTCATTTCCCACTAGGGCAATGAGGAGACACCCATATGCATGCTACACACTCTCCATAGGAATAGACACATGTGGAGACTTGTTAATAACAGGGTTACAAAGGCCACCATATTTGCCTCAAATTGAGTGATGCCTGGAAGACCTCCCTGCTCCCCAGAGCTCCCTGTGGGATTGGCTGGGATCCCTGTTGCAATTTCACTGTAGTTTAATTTCTTACCCTGTTGGATTCTGCTTCCTCATTACTTAAAGATGGTTTTCCCAAGAGAATGGCATAATTGGACACCAGAATCAAAATCTCTATCCCAACATCTCTTCCCAGGAAACCAACTTAAGACATATACTATAGCAGGCAAGGGACAGAAACTCTTCTTGGTATTTTAAGTACGAATACTTGAATATATGTATTAGAAGCTTGCAAAATAATTGGGAAGTCTGGAGGGGTAAAAGCCTGAAGACGTACCTGCAATGTTAAATCCAAGAATACTTTAGTGTAGCTAAAAGCTCCAAGTCTGTGGCTGGGACACAGTTCTTTATAGGTTTCTAATGTTTCTGCACAATTTATGAATAAGGCACCAACTGCCTTCTTTTTCTGAATTATCTTATCAAAGATGTTCATCTAGTGCACAGTTTTGAAATTTAGAGATACCGTTTCCAGAGTAGAGGGATTATTTGCTTTTCAATATAATAAAGATGATGTTTATTATCTTTAGGTAAAGCTTCAATAGGTTTGCTAAGGCCTGTTATAAAACATAGAAGATCTCTGAGCTCTTGGTTTCTCAGCTGTGAGCCAAACCCACTAGTATTCAGGGGCAAATGGATACTTAAATTATCACCTAAAATCATGTGGAATAAGATGCCAGTTGAAGGCAAGTCATCAGTAGGTAAAGTAGCTGCTCAGCTACAATATTGTGATGGGGAAAAATTTAAAAATGAGAAGTGGCTGTCCTGGAATAAATGGAGAAAATTATAATGTAAAAGTTCCATGTACTCAGATGAGATAACCAAAGAGGTTACAGAACTCCCCTTAAATAGTACCTTATATTGTGTAGACACAGGGCTAAAGTAGCCAAAAATTAGTTTCAGAATCTAATCTTATAGATTGCAGAATTACAACACACGTTGAATTTTTAACCCCTCCATGTCTTTTCCAATACTTTTTCTGCCCCATTCCTACCCTTTAGCATTAGAACCTATGCCCTAGAGAGAATAAGTGCAAAATCTGACTGAGGAGGATATAACTAACAAACCAAAATAATTGTAAGAGGTTGACAATTTATACCAGCAAAAATGTGGAGGACATGTGTGGTGATGAATTCTAAGAGTAATGAACTAGATAGGAATGAAAATGTCTTGAAATTAGATCATATTATCAACTCAGGTGAGACTGTGGATATTCTGGATTATCAAACTAGTTTCAGAATATGATATTTGATCCTTTTGCTTGATTGGCTGACCAAAACCAGAATACTCAGTAGTACTTTACATTAAATAATGAGAGTTCTAAATGTCTTTGATATAGTGCAAAAGATTAAATTAGAGTAGAATAATTAGAACAGACTTATCTTTAACTACATATTTAGGTTCTTTAGTGGTGTCCCCTGAAAAGCCAGAGTATCTCTACAAAGGCACAAGTGAGTTGATCACTGGCACCCTTTAAAAAGTACTGTGGCTATGCCAACAGCAGAGATCAACACTAAATCTCTGATAGGGCACCTATATATACCTACAGGGACCAGCCAATTACCTGTGGCAAGTTGATCACATTGGTCCCATGGTATCATGGAGCTGTCAATTATTTTCCACACTAGAACAGGCAGTAATCTGGTATGGATTTACCTTTCTTATCAGCAGTATTTGTGAAACTGTCATCTTCTTCAAACTCACCAAATGCTTTATTTACTACTATATACACCAGACAATGCTACTTCTGGACCAAAAAAATGAATTTTCATGTAATATAAGTGATCAACATGACTAAGAAATTCATTGGTCTCATCACAAACACCAATACGCAGAAGCAGCTACCTTTACAGATTGGTGTCATAGTGTATTTCATTGAGTACTTCGTTAGGTTGCCAGTTAGTAAAAACAGTTGCTTGTGAATTAATGGTACAAGATGAGATAGATGTTATAAATTGGTAAAGATAACATGATGCTGCTCTGCCATAACCCAGAATACCAGGAAGATAAAAGTGAGAGAGGTATTTCTCACTATTTCACTTAATAAGATACTCTCAAATTTTTGCTCACACATTCTCCAACTTCAAATTATGCTGCTTTAGAATTCAAGGAAAAAATCCTCTAATTAGGCACAAAAAATTCTTTGATTGAATTAGATGCCTAAACTTTCACTTGACAACTATGTATCTTCATGCAATAGAAACAAATTGAAAATGGGAGACTGATTATGATTATCAAAAAAAAATAAGATTATGGGTACAAGACATCTGTTTTGAACTCAGAAGATCCTTTGGACTAACTTATAATATTTTCACATGCATTGGCAAATACTGATGGAAAGTTATAGCAACCTAATACAGAAAAAGAAATCACGAAGAATTCAAAAACTTCAGAAAAAAAATTTGAGGACACCCTACTGGAGAATATAACAATAACAGAAGTCAGATGGCTGAGGTATTAGTGAATGTTCCAGAAAACATAAAAATTGATAATGTAATCAATTACAGACTATAGAAAATGTCTGTGTTTTCTGCCTTTCTCTTTCCTGTACCTATTATAAATATCAGCCAATTTTCTTTCATATTAACTAATCTACCTTTCTCATACAGTTTTACACAAGGTATTGTAGGTGGCAGTTAACTTTCTAATTTAATGTTCAGGTAGAACATATCAAGTTGAGATTATGACTGAATTAATACAATAAATGTCACCCCAAGATGCATTCCATGACTAATAGAACTCAGCATGTCTATTTCTTGGTACATAGACTTGTGTTCTAAGAAAGGTAGTTGCATTACAGTATATGGAATATTACTTCTGGAGATGAGGAGGAGAAGAATATAGAAATGAAGAGAGAGTTTTAAAGTCCCCCCCATTTTGAAAAAAAAAATGTTAAACCAACCAGGGAAAATATTACTAAAAAATAAAAAATAAAAATTTCTCTTTAAGTGGTTAAGAGCACAGGATCTCTTTATATATTTTATATATTGTATGTATTTATACATTTTTAAAAATCCAATACAAATAAAAATAGAATAAAGCTATTCATATTTAATTGCCCCTAAAATTACATGTGTAAATGTCTAGATATGGTACAATTACCATTTAATTGGTGAATTATTAGACATTCTTCAGCCTAAGAGTTGGGCAACTTCAAAGTACTTTCATTTCCAATGAAAAAAATTATAGAAATGAGAATGGGAACAGAAGTTATAAAAGCTTAATTTATTAAAGAAAAATGAAAGAATAGAAGAAAAATTACCTAATAAGAACATGCAATGCCATCAAATTGGGAAGAACTTGTAGGACAAGAAAGGATACTTTGATTTGATGTGATGCTGGTGTGTGGTATGAGAAGCAAGAAACTGTTGTTAGTTTTAGAAACACAATAGATTGGGTGAAGAGATAGATTATAGTGTAAATCTTGAGAAAATAATGATTAAAGATTATAGGAGATCAAAGATGACACTAATTGATGGAAAAGGCAATGTATACACACCTGAAGTATCACAACTTTTTCCAAAAGTAAAATGACACAAATTGCAATCATGGAAAACTAAACCACTCTCCCCCAAAATTTGTGCTTTTTGACATGAACCTTTAAAAATCTTGTTCGTCATTCAGTAACATCTCTTTAAACAACATAATATTAAAATTATTTATGTGTCAGTTTCCCACACCCTTTCAGATATAATTTATTTTAATCATCTTTAGAGATAATTTTATTTACACATTTTATTATATTCACTTTTATGGCAGATGGTGGAAGAATTTATTCTGAATGTATTTAATGTGTGTCCTAATATTGGCATGAATAATTAAATCTCATGCTGTAGGGCATAGGCTAATTGCTAGAGGGTTTTAAAGAGGTATTTCTCCTCTGTGCACAAACTTGTGTAATAACAAATTAAAAGAGAGGGGGAGGATTGAGAATCTGCTATTCATTGCTCTATGAGTACTGAAATAAAAAACCAATCTAGAAAATTCTGCAGGAGCGGTTCATTCTAGTGGTTCATTCCACATACCATAAATTGATATTTCCCCTAAATTTATTACAAAACAACCTATATTTCAAATTTTTACTATTTTTGTGTGATACATTATCTTGTATCTAAATTATTATTTTTTACTTCGAGAATATTTTTAAATTAAAATTAAAATTGTCCATGCTTCCAAATTTTCACATGTCAACTTTCATTGAAGTTTTTAGTATGAATTTGACAAACCTGTGCAGTAGACTAAATGTAGAAGTTTCTAACACAACTTGTTTATCTGAAAGTTCTAAATAAATGGCCTAAAAGGTTCCTAAGGTATTTAAATTGCCAAAATTTAAAAACATTGTGAATTAAGCCTTGCTGTTTTATATGAAATTAATCTGTGTCAATTACATCCATGGGATTTTATTTTTTAAATAAGATTCCAAGATTAAAATGCAACATTGGGTTGATTAAGCTGAAAAGTTAATTTTAGAGCATATTTTTATCCCCACCCTCTAAATAATCTTTATAAGGCATTCTAATTCTTTTAAAGATGAATATTGAATCACTCCTCATCTCATGCCAACACCTCAAGGACTAGCAATGTTGGAGTTTATACAAAATCAGAGTTTTCCTGGGTCAGTGGCACCAAAATGCTTTTAACGAGCAAAGTTTCCAATAGAGTAGATCACAACTGACACAGTATAATGGATCACAGTGAAACTAGGAGTTCAAAGGGCCACTGGGGGAAGGCCCTGTGCTAATGAAGCAGATCAGGGCCACATATCCAGTCAGAGCAATTTAATTCTCATTTATTCCTGGCCTGGCATTTGGTTAGTCAAGGGCCAATTTGTAAAGTGATTCTCCCTGTCAGTGAACAGGACCCAAAAGATAAATCAAACAATATCTGGCAAATAAAACACAGCCAATTTTTTTTGTCTTTGGCTGCCCAAAGGCAAAATATACATATAAAGGTGGGAAACAGATCTCACACTTTTCTCAGGGATATCAGGCAATAGAAAAGTTGTTAGATTCTTTATTTCTAAGGAGACCAATGCAAAACAAAAATTCCCTTTATTATGTAACAACACCATAGAGCTAACATACTAATTTGGTAAAAAAAAAAAAAAGAGAGAGAGAGAATGAGAGAGAGAACTTATTTATTTATGGTAGGGAATTATGTTGTCCACAGACACTATCAACTAAAAAAATATGTAGATAATATGAAAATAGAACTAGAAAGATAAATACTTAAGCCTCTTCTATTTCTCTCTGCACACACACACACACACACACACACACACACACACTCAGTTTCTCAGGCAGAAGGATTTATAGGAATACACAGTTCAAAGATTTCTAAACAGAGTTCAGTAACCAATAAGCAGCCTGCTTAATGATACATTTCTAACAAATGGCCAATATATTTGCAAAATAGTTTAAGCCCAGAATATTTTTTACAAATTGAGTTAATTTCAACGTTAAAAAATTAAGAGATTTCACACCAAAATTTTAAAAAATGAATTATTTTAATACCTTTGGCATTTTCTGGTTTTTGAAAGTTAAGTAGTTAAGAAGTCAAATAGACGGTTCAGCTGTAGAGCCATCTGGTCCTGGTGCCTTTATCAGCATTGCTCTCTAATCTCTTTTTCAATCTCTTTCATAGTAGTTGGAGAATGTTTTCTACTTACATTTGAGTTGATTTGGAAAATTTGCATTTTTCTAGGATATCATAAATTTTGTCTAAATTTTCAAATTGCCACAATTGAATTGCAGTAAGAATTGCAATTTCTCCTGATATTTCCTATAATTATTGACATATTTCATTGGTCAGGCTTAAAAAGGGATTATATATTTTATTAGTAAGTTAAGGAAAGAGATTTTGAAAATATTTTCTTATTCCACTAATTTCTCTCTAGTATATTAACTTCTGCTTGTACTTTATAAATTCCTTATTTTTTATTTGATTTGCTTAATCTTTGTTCAAATTTCAGGATAAACGATTACATTTTTTATATTTTCAAATTCTATAATAAAGAAGGTGTTTAATGCTATCTCTTTTTCTTCTAAGCAATCTAGTTTCTTATATTATTCATCACATCCAATCATTCATTTATGTCACTTATTTAGTTCCCAAAATCTTTAGAATTTACAAACTTGGGACATGAACACATTAACTGTGGGAGCTCAGGGTTTACAGCATAGTAAACACACAAATCTACATATTTTATTAAATTTGATTCATATCTACTCAAGTTCAGGATACATAATACATTTTTTTCCTTTTTTTTTTTTTTTACTTTTTTGAGGCAAAGTGAAATGCACTTTCACTTGTTCAGCTTCCTGTGACATCCAAACACACTCAGAAACTAACCACTGAAGCAATGCTTCAGTCAGTACATACTGCAAAGTAAATCAATATCAAATACAGATGTAATGATAATTTTGAAGACACCCTACAGTGCCATTCTTATAAGCTTGCTAAATGAGTGATATCAGTAAAAGTTGCTGCCAGATTTTAGTGCTTACTCAAAGGCAAGTGTTTTGTGAGACATTTGTTTGGAAAAGAGCTTGTCATAAGGATATTCACGTCAGAGAGAATATGCCATTTTATCCTTTTTTGCACTTTGAACAAAATGTGTGGACATGATCTTTTGCAATATTGAATTGATGTCATTCTATTAAAACATGCAGAGAACATATGGCTACTAACATTTACTTGATGACTATCTTGTTTTTAATGGCTAAGCAAGTGTAATGAAAGTCTTTAAAATGTTGAAATCATAAAAACCAATGAGCAGTCACGACCACATGACACATTCTAATTCTCTCAGGCATGAATGTTATATACGTCACTTCATCAAAGCACAATAAAAACTGAGATAATTTAGCTTTAGGATATAAAATATTGCCTCCCTTTAAGTGAACAAAGTTTTGTGTCAGATAAATGTGTGCTTTCATTCAATTAGCTAGTGTAAGATAGCAGAGCTTTATTGAAAGTAATTAATGAGCTAATTCAAAAAATCACAACTTTATGGAAGAGATTTCATTTTAGTTAACAACATTATTGACTAAAAATATAGATGAACCAATAGGAGAATCCATAAAAAATTAATTACAAAATTAATTACAAAAATCTAGATAAACATCATGCACTTTCAAGTAATATTTTAATATATTTTGACCCAGTAATTGCAATTCTGGGTGTTGATCCAAAGAAAACCAAAATAATAATTTGTAAAGATGTATACACCCCTGTGTTCATGGCAGCAGTATTTACAATAGCCAAGATATGAAAACAGCCTAAATGTCCATCAACAGATGATTGGATGAAGTTTTGTTTCATATATACAATGGGATATTACTCAGCCATAAAAAAATGAAATCCTACCGTTCTCAATGACATGGATAGACCTAGGTTATTATGCTAAGTAAAATAAGAAAAACAGAGAAAGATAAATATCATTTTATTTTGCTTTATGTGGAATCTAAGGAACAAAAAGTACACATTAATCAAGAACAGATTCACAAATTGAGAGGGGAGAGGAGTGGGAGCTGGAGAAAGTGGTGAAGAGTTAAAGAAGCACAAATTAGTAGTTGATAAATGGTCACTGGGATGTGGAGCATGGCATAGGGAATGTAGTCAGCAGGCAGAGAGAAAATAGGGAAATCAGGAGGATTGTTTCACAAACTATATAAATGTCTAACCAGTGTACTGTATACTTGAAACTGATAATAAAATTCTAAAGTTCCTAAATTTAAAATATTATCAAAACAAAATAATTTATAATAATGAATATGTAAACCTCTTAGAAGTCAAGTTTACAAAATGTGCAGCACCAGTATCAGGAGAATTATTAAACATTACTAAGAGATATAAAAAGAAAAGTTAATTGAGAGATTTTGTCTTATGAAAAAGTTAAATTCATTATTATATCACAGAAAAACTTACTGACATATCAACAACTATTTGACATAAAAAAAGTCCATAACTTTTAAGCAATATATTAATAAGTCATTCTGTAATTTAACCAAATTATTTTGTTATACATGAAAGTGTTAATAGAAAGAAAGAATTCTGAAAAATAACTTATAACAAGGAAGATGTGTGTCCACTAAAATATTAGAGTCTATCATAAAGTTATAGTAAGTAAAATGTGTGCTCATGTCAAAATGAGCACATTCATCAATGATATAATTTATACATTACTGATACAAAACTTTGCAGGGCTGATTATTAGCTGATAAATACCTACAACATGTCTTCTAATTGGCCAATGTCCATACCAGTCTTACTGTTAAGCCTTTAGAATATCATCTCGTAAATTTATGTTTACCTGACAATTTAATTTATCACTGAATAGCATTTAAAGAGGTTGAAAAATATGAATAATTTATATGTAATATTTGAAAAGCTGTTTAATAATTTGGAAAAAACAATAAAGATTCCTGATCCAAAGTCCACATATAAACAATAAAATGTATTCCAAACTTTTGGAAAGTATATTTACATTTTTAAATGCTAATGTAAACTATGAAATCATATGAATTATATAATATTATAGAATAATGTTTCTTCTTTCTTACAGTGTCAGCATAGAAAACATTCAAAATTTTCATAAAGACTGAAATATTAAAAATTATTCCTATATAAAATAAAATACTCAGAAAACAATGGAATTTAATGTGACCAATAAAAATTTTTTAATTTTCAACACTGAAAATACTCTTTGCTAAAAACCTTTGTAACTATTTTAAGAGACTGGGAAAATTACTGTAATAAGTATGTCCATAGTTTTAATGTCTTCTATTAATATATTAATTATTCCAATATAGCAATAAATATTAAAATACCTACAGTCAAAAATCAAAAAAAAAACGTATGTATCCAATAGATAGAAAAAATTCTTAATATTATTAAAAGAAATAAAATTAATACTAATAACAAGATTAATTTTAGCTTTGATATTAGGAAATTTGAAAAAGATACTAAATTTAACATTTTTGAACAAAAATCAAATAAATTTTAGTTTCTTACAATTATATTAGCCAGTATAATCTTTCCTATGCCTACATCTTTATCTATAGCTAACCATATCTTTAACATTCTATCTATATCTGTTGTATATCTATATCTATATCTATATCTATATCTATATCTATATCTATATCTATATATCTGTATCTCTTCAATGTATCTGTATATGATCATTTGCCAGGCACTAAAGCATCAGGTTCATTAACTGGAAATGTTATCAAGGGAGGGTGAGGAAAAGAAAGGTGATTGTATTTGTGTGGTATGGAGTGTGGCACCCACAACTCCTGCCCTGTCATGGTGGCCTTGCCAATGAATAGTTCTGTCACTTGGATGATGTTTCATTTTCCCTCCAAGAATTCAGTCTCCTGAATACTAAAATACAGAGCCTTGGATTTCATGCCTTTGAAATATCCAACTCATGCTTTGTGATTTTGTTCTACAAAATTTCACCATTTAATTTACATCACAAACTATCATAGTTACATTAATAAAGTAGGGACTCCTAAAACAAGGTAAAAAAAAATGTAAATGTAATCCCTGTTTTTCAAACAATTACAGCATGTTAAGCAGGTGGTCTCTGAAACTGAATCTGCTATTAGCCTCCGGGCTCTGTCAATATAGATGCTCGATGTAATATTTAATATTCTTTTCCCTTTCTCCCTTAAAATTTAATAAATTTAATGTGTCCTTTACTCAATCATTATCAAAATACATGCTTTAAGTATCTAATTTCTCAAGGCACCAGGCTAAATCCAAAATTTTTATAACATAGATTAGGGAGAAAAAATCCCTCAGAATTTTTCTTTTCTGTCTTTTTTTCCTTTTTTACATCATTTCCACCTTACATAGTATTGCCATTACTTTTATATTTCTCTCTCTCTCTCCTTTCTCCCCATTTACTCTTCTCCCACCCTCCTCCACTTATTCATGCTGTTGTTTCTGTAACTTCAATTTCGATCATGGAATTTGTTTATTCATTTATGTCCTGAACTAGTATTCCACTGGTAACATTAACAATATATAGGGTATTTATAAAACTTTCAGTTCTAGCTTAATAAATATGTAGCATGCTATTATTTTTTAAAGCATCATATCTCTATGGGATGCTTTTGAAAATTGATACTCTCTGAAATGTAAATCTTTTTTATAACTTTTTTTTTGAATGCTGAATTTATGGCAATCTTTGTGGTTTAATCCAAAGGTACTTTGCCTAAGGGTTGGTTATTTTTCTCCTTTGGTTTTCCTATGTCTTTCAAATGTTTATTGATCTGAGAGTTATAGATTTTTATCTTTTTTCAAAGAGCTCAAAATTTCATTCCTCTGCATTCAACAAACACTTACCTTTAGGAAAATAATAACATAATTTGAAATTTTAAAAGATGAAGTGAGTATTTTAGCAATGTTCTATGATTAAATGAAATAAAGTCTCTAAATATATGGTTAAATTTGAGTATGTAAATACTACCATATTATGTTGTGAATTATCAACAAGACTATTTTTTGAATATTTTATTTGCTTCTGATAGAAAATTTTTTTATTTGTATCCACAAGGACTTAATTTACTGATGACCAAATCCGAGGAAATCTGTGAAGAAATGCAGCATTGTGAGTATTTAAAACAGCAATTCAGAGATTTCAGAACTCTTCAGATATCCATGTATTTCACCACCATGACAACCTTATCTCTGAATGGGAAAAAAAAAAATTCAAATTCTGCCTAAGTGAAACAGTGCAATGATAATTCCTTAGAGTGACTTATGTAAGAGTATTCCAATTAATGAAAGTTAAGTTGAACATAAATCTCGGTGGCTATTTATTGGATTATACTTTTACTTGCATTTGGGGGAAAAAAGCAAATAAGTCTGTTATCTTTATGACTGCTATGCAGAAAGGAAAAAAACCTTTAGTTTGCTTTTGCCTTGTTTAGTTTCCACAAAGATAATAAAATCTTAGAAAAATATTGGTAACAGGTAAAATCTCAGGAAGACTAAAAGGATTATAAAGACTGAATATCCCTGTTTTGATATAGTTCATATTTCATGGTTTAAATGAGTTTCATCCTCCCTACTCCTCCTCCAAAAAAAAAAAAAAAAAAAAAAACCTGTATGTATCAATCACAGAAAGAAGACTTTAAATTATTTTTAAATAAATTTCCAAAAGCAATTACTAAATGGCCTGCCTTACACACACAGGAGCTGAGTCTATAGAAAATAGAATAGATTAAGTGTAAATCAACATATAATAATTTTTTATTTTCCCCCTTTGAAAGTTATCACAAGGAGACATAGAGTAGATCTTTGCTGCAGTAAAGTATTGAACACTTCTTTTTTATAATATCATTATGGAATGCTGAATTACTTGGGTTGATTTTCAAACAACTAAGTATAATGGCATCTAATTAATAATTATTCACATTTTCAATATTCACAATTATATCAACATTCTCTAAATTGTGGTCATTGTCTTAGATAAATATTTACAAAACAACATAGATTTAGGAATAACGAATCGCATGGAAAAATGAATAAAACAGGGATTTTTGACCTTTAATAAAAAAATAAAGGTAAGATACTGGTTTAACTCTTTACACAAAGAGTCCACCAAATTCACAATAAAATTTCCTGACTTAACAACGTGGTAGGAAAAAAGTCTGTTCCTCCACTTCAAAAAAAAAAAAAACACATTTTGTTAAAGATTTTAGTTTGTAGATTCTGGAGTACCCAATGTGAGTCATCTTTAATAAGATAAAAAAAGGGGGGGGAGGGGAGAAACTACTAATTTGTTATTGATAACTTAAGTACTTTGATACAAATGTCATATCCAGAAGGAAGTGTGAGCATAGTTGGGGGAAGATCACTCATGAGAAGAGTGTGTTCCAGGCACCACCCTTCACAGAGAAGGAACACAATGGGCTGCATTAACAGAGTAATTAAGAAGGCACAGGGACTTGATGTCAAGTCATATGAATAATGGCTAATAGAACTGGAGATTTTCAGCCTGAGAAATGGAGCATTTCAGGGAATGACAGCCATGTTCAACTATATCAAGGGCTTCTCTGTGGAAGCGATATTAATGATTTCATGAATATTCCACAGTGCTGAATTAGCACCAGTAATTGAAAGCTATAAGAACATACATTTTAGTGCTAAAATAGTGTGTATTCAAATCTTCAGTGAACAATTTTTTCTACTTACAGGTGCTTGCAAGTTGAACAAAGTAACTTACTAGAAGGTGAATGACTTCAACAGTCATATTTGAAAGTATTCAATCAAAAAACACAATCATCTGGCAAACTAGGTCATTTTTAACATATGCAAAGACATAACATATTGTAAGCCAACTACCTTATGTTAAAAGAAGGAAAACTGATAATTAAAATTTGTAGATACCTGTTATTAGAAATTTTCATTTAATTTGAGGGTAAAAAGGGATCTATTTTTATGTTTAAATCTTCCAATAATGAAAACTGAAACAGTTTGACTCCTGCTTTTCCCTGAAGACAGTAGTTCTCAAATTTTATCATGAGTCAGAATTACCAAGAAGGCTGATTTAGTCCAAGAAGGCTGATTTAGTAGGTCTGGGTGAAATCTGGGAATTCACATTTCTAACATGCTTCCATGGGATGCCGATAGGGTTGCTCTTAGGACCACAGTTTCTGAACCACTGCCTTAAGGTAGTGGGTTTGTATTACCATTGCTAGTTTTCAAGCAAGTTTGGCTTCTGCCTAAATAACAGTGCAATTTGTACTTCAGATGATTGTGCAGAATAGCTAGCCTTTCTAAAGTCTGATTAACTGAAGAATGGTAAAAATTTGCTTCTTTACAAAATGATGTTTCATTAAAATTTACCAAAATATTTTATTAACATATAAGATAAATAAAATTACATATTTCATATTATTTCTTCCTTTAAACCCTTTTCATTGGCTCCTTGTAATTTCTAAAATAATATCCAAAAGTTTTACTAAGGTTTATGGTACCCTCCTTTACCTTTTAGCTTCTCATCTCTTTAAACTGAGTAAACTGCCTCTTCTTATTTTCCTATATGTTGAAAACATTTAATCCTTGAAAATATTAAACTCATTCTCTGAGTCTTTGAATATATGTCTTTCCTTTTACTTAGATCACTTTCACCCCTTCTTTTTACTAAGTAACAGCAACATTTTTTATTTCAAGTTTTAGCTAGGATTTTTTTCATTTACCCCACTCCCTGAGACCAGGTTGAATGACTATCCTATGCACTTCCACTGTTCCCAGAATTTACATTAAGTTTTTTGCTTGATACAGTATCTATCATCTCGAATGTGTAAGTACCATATACTGTTGAAATCTCTGCATTAATACATATCTAAATAAAAGTATATTGAATATATTTATACTAAATAAAATTATAAAAGATTTCAAATAGCTAAGTCTTAAATACAAATCTTACTTTATAATCTTCAACTTCCATCAGTTGTGGCTTAAATCAGATATATTTTCTTAACTATAAACAGATCCAACCTGTCCTGATCAAAGGCGTTGGCTCCTTCTGGGACGTCTTTTACCATAAGATGTCATTAAAAGTTTGTAATGATCTTTCCCCAGACAACCCAGCAATTAAAGAGATGATTCAAACATTCCCTCTGGATGCAGATTTTATTATTTGTTTGGGGTTCATTCTTCCAGAACTTGCTTATGGCTGGACAGAGTATAGGTGTGATTTTCCACTGCTAATATTATGTACGTATTATAGTCAACCACCCACTTCAGATATCACACATTTACATTCTATCTGCTCAATGTTGTTGCATTATTATTATTATTACCTTTGATCTTCCAGCAACTGCAGCAGTAAAAAAAACATTTACAATCAGCATAAAGTTCTCACCAAAGTGGGTTTCCTTTTATATGAAACCATTTTTATTAGTTACATTTAAATTATATATATGTAATGCATATATGTATATCTTATACATATGTGAATATTTTATATAGATATATGTGTTTATTAGGTATAGATATTTTTAAAATTTAGAAATATTGAAAAATCTGCATATATTTTAGAATTCTATATTTCTTCTACATATAGTCTTATTATGATTTATTGTTAATAATTTCTAAATTAAAAATATTTAATATTGTTTTTGAAAGAAATATTCCTTGAAACAAATATTCTTTGAAATAAATATTCTTATGGCTTTTTAATATTTAATTCTTTGACACAGAATTCTAGCAATTAGTATAGTGGTTATTTACCGTAACTGCACTTTTGAATGATCCGGAAACTTGTATATATATATATGTAATTGTTCAGATCTCAATCCCAGAAGCTCTGTTTTAATTTTCTAAGGGAATGGACCAGAAATCTACATTTACGTTTGCTCCTAGATTCTAATATGCGGTCAAGATGTATTACCACTGCTCTAGAGGCGCTTAGATTCAGTTTATACTTGCAATTCTTGGTATATCCTTAAATCATTAAAAAGAAATAAGTTTAACAGAAATACAAAATCTTTTTTTTGCACATTTATGTAGAGTTTTATCATGAAGACACTAAATATATGCTTTCTGCAGAGAGTCAGTAGTATCTGTTATAATTTATAACCAGTAAGAGATAAAATTCCCAGCAGATGGTCAGAAATCATTCCACCTGGCTTACATTCCTAATACCAGTAATAACACAATGTGGAAATGAGGAAATTTGAGGTCACTGCTGTGGACTGAATGTTTGTTTCCCAATATTCATCTGTTGATGCCTAATCCAAATGTGATGGCGCTTGGAGGTGCAGCCTTTAAGCAGTAACTAAGTGATGAGGATGGAGCCCTCATAAATGGGTGCTCCTGTAAGAGGAAACGAGAGAGTTTGCTTCTTCTAGCCCTCTCTTGGTCTTGTGATGGCCAAGAAGTCTGCCATCTATGAACCAGTTAGAGTGCTTTAACCAGACAGCAGATCTACTGGCACCTTGATATTTGACTTCCCAGCCTTCAGAATTGTGACAAATAACTGTTTGTCACCTAAGCTACCCCATCTATGGTATTTTTGTTACAGCAGCCCAAGCCGATTAAGACAAACAGTTATATGTAAAAATTTTCTACAGTTTGATAAGCTAGAAAATAAAACAAACAAACAAAACTTACATTAGCTTCGTATAGAAACTTGGTCATTCCAGCAGTTGGCACATAATTCAAAAGATAGCTGAGCCGGTGTCTTTCAGTGCCATAAGGGCTTGTACCTGACAAGCTTAGGTAATTTCAATAAACAGCTAAATTTAGCAAGTATCTATAATTAATAGTAATAAGATTAAGAGAAAAATAAGATACTGATAAAGTGATTAAGTGGTTAATCACTTAACATTGTTATGTACTAGAGGTACAGGTGGGAAATCATGACACAACAAGACTGGTTTTCCAATTAATACAAATAAAAACCACTGAAGTATGGCAGTGCTTTTTTGTTTATTTTGCTTTGTTGATTTTGTCATTTTTTTACTATGTTTAGATTGTTAGCTAATTTTTCATGTCTGAAAAACCTGGACCACCCTGAAGACTAAAAATAGTGAGTCAAATGTCAGTTGAGAAATCCCCAAATTCTCTGATATAAAGTGTTATACTTTCTTAGTGGAAAGCCCTCTTTCAGAGAAATTAAGTTTTCTATAGCAAAATCTTGTTTTTCTAATTATCAGCAAACATTACAAAAATAAAATGTTGAATTCAGTCCTAGTAGGGATTGAGGAGAGAGAAAAACTTTTTAAAGTACCTTCTTTTAAAGACTATAAAAATGAAATACCATACTTGAGAGGCTATTTTGTTTTAAATAACTTATTAGAAGCTTTGTCATTTCTGTTATGTATAAAAAGCTATGTAAGAAGTTTAAATTGATAATCACTAAGTTTCCTTACATGTCAAAAGAAGAAAATACATTAGAGAAGAACTTAAATTATAAACTTCTATGATTTGTTTATCAGTAGAGTAAATTCATAATTGAAGAATGATCCTTTTTCTGAATCAGATATTGCATATAAATCCACATTGTACTAAACTTTCAAAAAGGGATCTGTTAAGAAATTTTAGAGCCTTAATTTTAGTATTTTTTCTCTTGAAAGATGAGTATTCATTTATTTCATCTTCTGTAACTGTTTTGCTCAACATTTGTCAATAGCAGCAATAACATCTGCCTATATCTCAATTCTTTCCATTTCGGTAGACAAAAGGAATCTAGAATTAAAATAATTCTAAGAGCCATTCTGAATATTTTACAAAACCAAATATGCTGGCACAAACACTTTGGAAAGCTCTTTGGAATTATCTATTAAAGCTAAACATATACCAACCTTATGATCTTATGATTACACTCCAAGAGATGTAAGTGTGTATGTCCAACAAAATGTATATACAAAAATGTCATCATAGTCCAAAATGGAAACAATTCAAATATCCATCAATAAGAGAATACACAACCAATTGCAAATTTCATGTAATAGGACATTATAATAAAAACAATATTTCCACTACTTTCAACAGTCCCATAGACACAGTGTTTAGCAAGCAGATTCATACATAAAAATAAGACAGACAGTGGGATCTCATTTATATGAAGTTTAAAGCAAACCAGTTTCTGGTGAAAATTGTGCATCAGTGATTACCTTCAGAAGATGGTATTGTTTAGAAGTGGCAAAGGCACTTTTTGGATATAATAATCTGAGTAGTAAAGGTGTGATTGTAAAATATGATAACATGTATTTAAATGTACAATTATGATCCATGTACTTTACCGTATCTAAATTACTTCAATTAAACATTGAAAAATTGATGTATCTCAACATATTAACATTAAATACTAATAGCAAAATTTGAGGAATGGTGTTTTATACGCAGTCAGCAAGTAACTTAAATCCTGTATCACAATTCTTAAAATCTAACATCGACATTCTTTTTTCTTAAAAAACAACAACAAAAAAAATCCCTAAAATAGAGAAGGAGAGATTGACTAAAAGCACCAAATTGATTTATAATACTTTATTACTTATAGCTATATAATGATATTATGTCAGATCTTTAAGATTGTTAGTCTGAAGAGAAGCCAAAGTCAGTTGATGTGTACAGCAGGATTGATTTTAAAAGCCATTGGAGCAGATTTTCCCAAATTGCATTTCTCAGATCAGAAGGTGTTTAAATTTTTCTCTAGTCCATTTAGTTGGGAAATTCTAGGTTAAGCAAAGTTTAGGATATTTCTCAGACTTTAATATGTGCTTGTGCATTGTGGATTTCCACAGGAGCATAATATGCAGTTTTCTTTAAATGACTTGGTCGTTACAATCCATTTTCAGCAGAACATTTCACAGAAACAATGTGTTCAGGGACAATGAATATAGACTTCTCAGGAGTCAATGAGACTTTATTATATGAATCATAAGGAAAAATTATAAGATCTTGAGGAACAGTTACCAAAGAGAGGGACTCTGGACAGAAAATAAGGTTCTGAACTATATATAGTAAGAAACCCAGTGCTATTTATGTTTAAAGGGGATGCATTTTATTATAGTGAAGATCTTAAATAATGGCTGTGATTTTGCAGTGAGAATTAAAGGTATTCCTATTTTTTTTTTTTTGAGAACACATAGTTATTTGAAATATCCAGTGTTGAAGAAAAAGTTTCTAAAAAGGATCTCTAAACCCAGTAGAATTGGTAGAAACAGGCTAGTGAAGGAAATATTTGTACATGTATGTAAGGCCTTAGCTAGAGTGTTTTAAACAAACATATCAGAAAAGATATTCTTAATGTTTTGATCCTTACCTACACTTTTGTTAGAAAACTGGAGTTTTATTCCCAAATCTATCACCATTTGATTTTAGCAACTTGAGCACATAAAAATTAAGACCTAAGTTTTTCATTAGCAGATTAAAAATATTAGACTTGTAGACAGATAAGATACATTTCAACTTTTACTTTGATTGACACTTTTGGAAAAATTTCTACATAAATGCAATTATGCTTCCAAAATGTTTAATTTATCTCATGCAAAGACTTTTAGCATTGTTCTCAATTAAAAAAAAAATTCTATATCTAGTTGTAGCTAGTCTTAATCTTTTGGGGTAAATTTGATTTCTGAAAGTAACTAAACCATAATTCATAAATCACTAAGTAATTAAGATCATCCATTTCAATATTTTAAATTTTGGTATAGAACAGAAATATTTTATTCAAAATTTTATGAATCAAACCATATGTAAAAGTCAGAAATTCTGTAGGAGAAGTGGGAGTAAAATCTAGAGGGCTTCCCACTCATCCTTCTGCTTTCCTTTAAATTTTCTGTGTTATATCTTGTCCACATCCATGGAACCTTAAAGCTAAGCATAAAATAGGATGAAAACTAGTAATCTGGTGCAGTCACTCCTACTCTTGCCCTTATATCTCTAATTAATACTTGATTAATGTATTTCTTCATTCATAGGAAAGAAATAGTTCTGTGAACAAGAAATGTAGCCTTAGATTTTTTTCAATATAATATTGCTTAAATATGAACAAGCTTAGTATGAGTTGAAAAAATATTCACATGTCTCTTAAATTCAATAAATCTAAAATAAAATAGAAATACAAAAATGTAAAAAGCAAAGAGTATTCATCTGATGAAATGGAATTGCTATAATGAATGACATATTCTTGAAGCTATATTAACACTCGTCTAGTACCGACAGGAATGTAGAACTCAGTAGAATTGAATATCTTTTACTTTCTTATTCTTCAAACATAAAATATTAGTTTATCTTTGAGATATTAAAACTGTAATATAATGTGATAAAACGAGAAAAATTTTTATTCATTACAATAGTTATATGTTCTTTTACTCTTTCCTGATTGGAGTTTTAAGATCTTGTTTTCACTCTTACTTCTACCATTTCTGGTTTGCATATCATTAATCTTCTCAGAGAAGTGAGTTATAGAGATGATAAACTAGGGAAATACTGCTTTAGATCTTAAATTGGGTGTGACTGATTAACTTTAGTGGCTCATAAACTAACTGCAGTAGATGAATTTCTATTTTTTTTAGCAATGAATTATGTGAAGTAAATGTTTTAGCTTAATATATTTAATTCTGAATATACATACATAATATAAATACATATCCATGTACATATATAACTTCAGGTATATTGTAATAAAATATAGCATTATTCTAGTCATATCGAATTTGTGTTAGAGTTATCACCTTTAATTATTATTTAGCATTTAAAACTTCTGACCAAATGTGGACTCCTTTTATTGACTTCATATTATGGTGAAAAATACCAGAACATTGGTGGCCTTACATGGAACAGGGGCAAAAATTGATAGCGAATAAGCTTGAGAAAAATTTCTTAGGGGATGATGACATTCTATAAATTGATACAGCTATAGTTTGATGTCTGCTATACAAGTATAAACCTTTGCCAAAATTCAAAATATAAAAACATAGACCCTTGTTTTCTGTTGTATGTAAAATGTATATCAAAAGAAAAAAATACTAATAAATTCTAAACTATAATTTCAATATACATCAAAATATTTAAGAAAGAGGAGTTAATGTCTATAATATAATGTGAAGTAAAAAATAAGTAGGTCAATAAATGGAAAGAGAGATGTGTATAGATACACACAAATATATATACATATTTATGTTAAAAACAAGGATAGTAAAATGTTTAGATCTTGGATATATGGGTGTTTACTGTAAAATTCATTCAAATTTGCTATGTATTTAAAATATTTTCCTCAAATTTTAGAAAAATAAAATATAAGAAATACGTAATTCTCTTTAAGAATTTCCTAAACTGTCATATGATTAAAAAAAATGTTATATTACTCAAAACCTATATTTTAAAAATTTGTTATTTTATATTTGTGTTATTGTCAGAACACTGGTTTTCATGAGATCTTTATATAAAATTTATATAAACTTAATTTTAAGGCAAAATATTCTAAAACTATATAAACTTGGCAGTTAATAAAACCTTATTTTTTTAAAATATTATGTTATTTGGACCTTTCAATGACTATCTTCATTTAATTACTCTAAACCATAGGAAATTTTCAATAACTAAAGTCATTAAAACATTCCTCATAATAAGAATTTTTAAAAATCACTGAGTGACCTCATGAAGAACTCTATGCCTACACTTTAAATAATTTAGATATGTATAAATACCTTGAAAGATGCAGTCTGCCAAAATTCACAAAAAAGAAATAAATGATCTGAATAGATCTATATGTGTTAATAAAATTAAATCAATAATTAAAAGAGAAAGTGCCAGGCCCAGATTTGTTCACTGATAAATTCTAACAAATAATTATGAAAGAAATTATACCAATTCTATACTATCTCTTCTAGAAGATAGTAACAAAAGGAATATTTATTAACTCATTCTAAGAGGTCCTAATATAATAAACAGACATTACAGAAAACTACAGAACAATATCTCTCATGAACATGGATACAAAAATTCTCAAAAAATATTAGAAAATTAAATTTGATAAAATGAATTATATATCATGAACAAGTGGGATTTATCCTGGGTATACAAATTGATTTACCATTAAAAAAAATCAATTAATGTAATGCATTACATCATCAGGGTAAAGAAGAAAAATCACATAATCATATTAATAGATACAGAAAAATATTTAACAAAATTCAACACACATTCATGATAAAAACAATTTCTAAACTGGAAATAAAGAAGAACTTTCTCAATTTACTAAAGAATATAAAAAAAAAAAGCAAAAGACCTAACATTATATTTAATTGTAAAGAACTAGAAGCTTTCAAGCAAAGATCAGGAAGAAGGCAAAGATATCCTCTTTCTCTACTTCTGTTCGATACCATGTTTGAAGGCCTAACTAATGCAATAACACAAGAAAATAAAATAAAAGGTATACAGATTTGGAATAAATTAACAAAACTGTCTTGTTCGTAGATGACATAATTAACTATTTAGAAAATTTGAGAGATTTGACAAAATAATTATTGGAACTAGTAAGTGATTTATAGCAAGTTTTTAAGATACAAGGTTAATATATAAAAGTAAATCAATTTCCTTTATGCTAGTAATGCAAAAGTTGAATTTGAAATAACAAACAGAATACCATTTTATTAGTACCTCCCAAAAATGAAATACTTAAATATAAATCTAATAAAATATATAATGAGAAAATTAGAAATCTCTGATGAACAAAATAAAAGAGCTAAATAAATAGAGATACCCCATGTTCGTGAAGAGAAAGACTCAGCATCAACAAGGTATCAGGTGTTCCCAAATCGGTTTATAGATTTAATGCAATCCAAACCAAGTTTCCAGCAAGCTATCTTGAAAATATTGACAAAATAATTCTAAAGTTTATTTGCAGAGGCAAAATAACTGGAATAGTCAACACAATATTGAAGGAGAAGCACAATCTTGGAGGACTGACACTATCCCACTTAAGACTAACTATAAAGCTACAGTATTCAAGAGGTTGTGGTATTGGTGAAAGAACAGACAAATAAATCAATGGAATAGAGTACAGAATGGTTTTGGAAGAGAGGAAATTGAATCGTACCTGAGCAGCACCTAACTGTGTAATCCTCATCGAAGAACTTTGTTTTCTGGGCCCTCTGTTTTCACATCTGTATTATATTTTTTTAAACTTTTATTGAATATTTTCTACTATCTTATAGCTCTAAAAACACTCTCTTTTCAAGTACAGGGAAATTGATGTCAGAAATAAGTAGTGTTATGTTAGTTAAAAATAATACCATTCTTTTCAACTGTGGTTTATAAACTACAGGGTTCTTACCTCTTAAACATGCTAAATGTCAAGCTCATAGATCAGAATATTTTCTTCCATTTATAATACAAAGATTTGCTAATTGAATTTGTAATAAAATTTTAATAATGAAAATATACAGGACAACTTATGATTAATTTACACATTGCAGTAGTGAAAACAAATGATAGCTTTCCAACATATTAATAATTAATGATTAAATAAATGTATTTTCATTTAATTCACTTGTTAAAACAACCGTACCTTTATATTTTGAATAGAAGTTAGTATTACATGCTTAATTAATATAAATATGAGTGAGTTAATACTCTGCTTTACTTCAGCAAACTGATATGATCTAGCACTATCTTTTCCACAGAAATGGTGAGAAAATACAACTACGTTTAAAAACAAGAAGGCTTTGGAAAGTCAATCAAAAGAAAATGAACAGTCAAGAAAAAACTATTTAACTGCACCTAGGTCTTAATAGTCTATCTGGTGCATCTTTAACAGTAAAAGGATCAATGACTTCTCAAGGAAAAACAGAAATAAAGCCATATTTTTCTTTCAAGTATCAAGATAATTTTTTGTTTGTTTTCAATTATTGATTTGGGTATGGAGAAGCTCTGTGACTAAAGTCACTTAAAAATCCATAAGTGGATAGCAGACACAATAAGGCCTGCCCAAGACTAGAGCAGTAAAAGAGTTTTCTAGAATCCTGACAAGTTTGGCTCTAATGTACTTAATAAATTTGATTTTATTTGACTGCTTTGTCATATTTTGTTAAATAGATGTAAATAGAATGCTAATGCATTACATTTTTAACATTTCAAATTTTCAAATCTTCAATGAAAAGCAGCTCTATTTTTTTAAGTTATAACTACTCAAAGCATTAATCAACATATTTTAATTTAGGGTCAAAAGTTATAAAGGAGCATCCTTTTTGCATACCACCTTACACATCTGTAGTAAAAGTACTATTTTGAAAATTCATTCTCAAAAGGATCAAACAACCATTTTCTAAAATAGGTCCCTAATTTGAGGATTTTAGAACTCAACCATATCATTTTATTGACTTATTTTTATTAAACAAAGTGATTCAGTCTACTGCATGCTAATTTTCCCAAAGAATTAACATGCAACAACCTGTGTAAAGGCAACAAAACTTTTTTTGTTTTTTGTACAGTTTTGAACGGACAAAATTCACTAGGTAAAAAGTAAGATGAAACTCTCATTGTGTACTTGGTTTTCAAATCAATTTTAAACATGCACATTTAACATTGGCATTAGAGAGACCTACTTAATGTCAGTTCTGACCTATTAACGATGATACTTTCAACGCGTATTGAGAGAGAATCCTCCATGGATCCCTTGTGTTTCTTCACTTCTCATGAGCAGAAAGACTGCCTGTCATTTGCTCTGGACTCTTGGTTTGAGGATATTCATATAGCAAATAACCTTGGAACATAAAAATGATGCCTCCCTCCGGACCCAAGGGCAAGTGTATTTACAGCCTTAGAAAACAGAGATTTTATCTCCATTCAGAGCAAAGAGCAGGACTACTTACTGTCTAGTATGATAAAATAAAATGTCCTCCTCTGTGCAAAGAACAGAAATGCTATGGTCCAGGCAATGTAGCTGGCATCCTTCACGTTGTAGGTCTTGTGTGACTTAGCCTGTGGTGTGTGCTGTTGTAATCTGGCCCTTTCTACCTTGCCCTGTTTTAACTGGGCTCTAGGAACTAGCTCGAATGCTGACACTGTGGCTACTGCTATTGCTATGAGCAGTAAATCATTCTTTATCTCTGACCCAGGAGTCTTGTGTCATTTGTCACTTTTCATGAAACTATGTGAGGCAGGATAACATATTAGCTTGAAAAGAGAAAAATATCTCCAACCATTCACAATTCTTCACAATACTGTCACTCACTGAAGCAAAGCTCACTTACAAATTTCCCTATCCTATTGGATTTGGGGAGATGAAAAGGGGCAGTGGAGCTCAGAAGAAAAATCCCTTGTCAACAGATTCATCACTATATAAAGAGGGTCCCTTTCAGGCATTTAGAATGAGAACTATAACACTAAGAAAGCATCTTCACCATTGGTAATGTAAGTTCAGAACATTTCTAATGAAAAGAGTTGAACAAATAGCTTTGTTCTGATTTTTGCCTAGACTTCTTAAGGTTTTTACTAAAATTCATGAAATTTCTCAAATTCATTCCTCCTAGTTATATTAAAAAAATTGAAACTATGATGTGCACTTTGATTTTATTAAAATATTTTCAATAGCTCTTGCGCAATCTCAAAATGAGGATAGGAATGGGTCAGTTAATACAGGGATTTCATTTCTCAGAAAAAAAATTTTTAATGTCCTAATTTTTAAAGATAATTTACTTTGTTAGAAAAAACATTTGAGATTAATAATAATATTCAGCCATTATGACATATATGGAACACTGTAGCAAAATAATAATTAGTATATTCCTTAACTTTTAATTAATTAATTTTTGACTGTTATTCCTTTCACTGCCATCATTGCTACAGTTTTGCTCTCAAACGGTGGTCCAGATTGCTTCTGAATGCTACAAAATATATTAACATTTTAAAGGGACTTCCCTTGAAATGCTACAAGCAGTCAGATGTTTTAGATGGAATGGCACAACTTTTCTCAGTCAGAAAAAAATTCTCCTGGGTTTGCCTGAAGGTTCCCAGCCTCTAAGTAGCAATGGTTTTGATGTGTTGTTTAAAGTTTTTGTCTCTTTCCATAGGATTTTCTCTTTCCACTCTTCACCAATCCACATCTATTATTTTCTTTTTAATACTAACCTCTTACAAATGACTTTTTTTTTTTAAATTATACTGTACTACAGTGCATAGCAACACTCTCTGGACTTACTAAATCATGCAAAATCTTTAGCCTATTTGCACAGTAACTACTCTCTCACAGACAAACAATTTGATTTAGGAAGTAAAGAAATCATAAGGCAATTTAGGTTTGCAGGTATATCTCTGCATTATAAAGCTGGACATAGCATTCTCTCATCACATAAAGATGTCAGCATTTTAAGGTCTATCAGTGGCCCCACTGGATATACTCAAAGAATACTTCTACTGTTATAAGATTTTTTTTCCCCAAGCCTGACTTTGATTATCATCCTCAGCAAATAATGAAACAGTGTAATCACTGCTGTAGGTAAGAAAAAGGATGAAAGATATCATACAAACCCTAACAGGATTGATAGTCAACACTTTAGGGTATATGGTAATAAGCTGAAATATTAGTACATACATATTATAAGGTTATAAATATAGCTGGAGGTTAAATTATAATGAGAAATTAAGACCCAGCGGGGAAAAAGAAATAGTAGATAAAAAAGAGTAAGAAAAGCCCAAAGAGTAGAAGTTAAGCAGAAAGCCAAGGTGGTACAGAGAAAGAAGCCTAGGGTTTGAGGTTAGGTGACATGATATGGTTTTAAGTTCTATTTCTGTCTTCAATGGTGAGGACTGACTATGTTGAGATAACTAACAAATCCCAAATTTCAGTGATTGAAAACTTAGGTTTTTTTCCTTCCTTTCACATTTTGAGACAATCACTAATTGCCCACGCGTTTTACTCATCCTAGTTATGTAGACACTTAGGATGATTAAGTAGCCACTACTTTTGAAAGATGCTGTTTGCCAGGATAAAGGAGAGAGTTCAGATTTTATAATTGTATGCAATTGTTCAGCCAAGTCACATGGCATTTCTTGCAACTCATTAGCCAGAGCTAGACACAAGGTCCATCTGACCACAAAGGCACCAAGCTATAAAATTCTGCCTTATTATCATGTGATTAGAATGAGAGACTGGGAAATGTATGGCATGCAGGTCAAATCACCATTAAAAGCCCTCATTGTGTAACTGGTCTTAAGTTTTATATTCTGTTTATTAAATCCTAAATCCTGCTTCCTAACATTCTCAGTACGTGATATTAAATGAGTACTAAACATTTGTGAACCCTGGTTTCTTCATCTATAAAATAGCAATAAAACCACTCACCGCATGAGAATACTCATAGAATTAATGACCTAATGTATAGAAGAAACCTAATAGCTACTAAAAGCATGGTGACGCTGTTAAATGCTGTACCTAAGGCCATTTTGAGTATAACAATTCCACCGGTGGCTCAAAATTTGGGAGACTTCTGGGGACTTTAATCATACATGCATGTGACAAACGATAGTTACAACACTATGCTTACAGCCAAATTTCTAGCTAGAGATCAGCAGTTACAGTGGTAACTATCGCTTCCTAATGAATCCTCACCGAGAAGTTGGCCTAAACCAGAGCTGAAGCAGCCTTCAGGAGACATTCTTTTCAGCCCAGCCAACAAAGGAATATGGAAATACTGTGTTTGTGCTTATGGAAGGGCCGAAGGAACAATCTGAAAGAATATTACAGGTTTCTCCTTGAGGTCAGTGTGATGTTGCTTTACCTTCATCATCATCTTTACTTTTTTTCCTGATCCTTTTCCCCCATCTCTGGCCTACCTTTGCTTTTATCTGCTTCTTACTGTCCTCATTGATTGTGTCTGTTCCCCCTTGTGCTTGAGAAAGTCACTTTACCTCTCTAGGTTTTAATAATATCATTTGGGTAAACAGAAATATTATTCTCTGCATTCCAGAATTACTGTAGAATTAAGTTACAGCAATTAATGTACGTGAAAGCACTTAGTACCATCTAAGTATGCACTGCTTATTTTAAAATAATAAATAAGAGAACTACTTTAGGGATTTGAATTTGGTAATTGTATTTTACAATACTACAGTGCTAATAAATTCTTACACTTGATATGCCATAAATGCTTGTTGGATAAACACATTTATGAAACACATGATCAGCTCTCTCTGACACATACTGTGGACTATAATTAAGTTATCTATAATTACCATAATACATTTATATGTTATTCATGTTTATGTTGAGACACAAATATATTTTCAATCACATTTACGTGTACATATATTTGCAAACCTCATGAATATGTACATACACATTTATATTTAAATCTAGAATATGTCTATTTCACAAGTAAATCTCACATTTCACTTTTTGCTCCCAAAAGAAGATTTGTTATACAGTTGGCACACAAATATTTGGTAAAAATGACTTTTATACATATATTTGTTCAGATTCAAAGTGCTAACAGTTCTCTGGGGAAAATATGGAAAATGGCTACTCAGAACTCAAGATCAAGATACAACTGATTTTGTAGTTTTTTAGTTGATGATTAATAATAGTGAAACCTAATCCACATGGAAATCACCTTTTGCATTCCCTCAGTCTTACAGAGAGACAGTTATATTTATTGCAATTTAAATAAAGCTATATAGCTTTTAAAACAACAAATAGAAGAAAATAATTTATGCAATGTTATTAAAATAATTTAGATAAAATTGTTTTAAGCATTGCTGTTTATTTTACTCTGATAAAATGATAGAAAATAAAATTACACCTAATTTATTAATTATAATTGACTAATAATTATATATCAATTATCTATAACTAACTTTATAATGCAACAATATGTAATTAACTATGTGATACAAATACATACATCATCTTGATTTCAGACATATTTTAGTCAGTAGTTGGAGTCATTTATTCCATATATATTTGTTATTTGCCATGTGCCAAACACTGTTCTTAGTTGCTGGTGTACAGCAAGATGAACAGTAGCTTACATTGTAATAGAAGAAAACATTCAACAAACTAATACATCACTGGAATATGTATCTTGAGAAAGGTTATGAGAATGGTTATGATTCAAACAAATCAAAAAGGGGAGATAGGACACATTTATGGCTGTTCCACTTTCAATTATGATTTGGGGAAGCTTCACCCATAAAGTGGTCTATGGGCTTAATTGGAATGAGTATCAGTGGAAAAAGGATGACCAGGCATTTCTGGAATCCAAAGAGTGACTGATACAAACAAAAATGAAGGCTATAACGGGATTAACCTTCAAGGTCTTGAGGAAGAAAAGGTAGTTCCCAGTGGTCAGAATGAGGGCTGAGTGTGAGTGCGAAGTACCCGGTGGGGTTTTTATGGGGGTTTGCACAGCTCAGGGTGTTTCTTTATTGTTGTTAAATATGCATCTTCACATGCACAAGCATGCACACATACACACTCACTCAACATATGCTTTTTACAGCTTCATTTGAACTCCACCCCAAGTTGTTTGAAAGTCATGTACCACCATGAGGTTCTCTGCCTTTGTGCTTTTAAATACAAACAATCATGTATTACTTCTAACTAGAAGTAAAGACTTACAGAGATTCAATTAAACGGTATCTACCATGTTCACGGTAAAGAAATGAAAGGTTCAAAAAGGCAGTTTCTGACTTTGAGATGTATAACTTAGGGCAGACACACAGCACAGAATATATATTATTCACTGGGTGTGTAGTAGTATGAGCCAACATTCTATATTAATAATGTCTTTTAGAGCATTCACAAAGGAGTTATTATGTCTAAACTTTGGGCTGGGATAAAATTGATTATTAGTCCACGAGGTAGGGGATATGACTAATAATCAAAAGAAGTAGAACAAGGCTAATTTTCCAATTGTATTTACCCAGATTAGAAAATTTAAAAACTTATTTACTTTTATATGTGACTAAATTTCTACAATGACATTTGACATTAAAACATACTTTTACATTTTGCTTATTTTCTTTTTTCTGGCTATTAGACATACCCTGCATGTTATCCTGCAATAATTCATATATTTAATAAATGTATGCATTGTAAAAATCCCTTAACATTTCTAAGAATTTTAATTTCTTATTTATAAAATGAAAATAGGTACATCTTCATAAGATTGTTTTGAAGATAAAATAATATGCTTAAGATCTGCCACATAAAAATCCCAGTAAAGGTTATTTATTTTATCAAAGTGCTATAATACCATGAAGGAATTTCAGCAAAAATATACACAATATAAATGCCAATGGGAAGTATCAAACTGAGAAAAATCAATATAACTATATTTGTTTATTTCAAAAGTGTTTAGTGTAAGAAATTAAAAATATTTTCTCCCATATTTATTATGTTTTTGTCTTTAGTTTCTATGATAACCAAAGTATATTATAAAATTTGTTTCATTTAATAAAGATTTATTTGAGTATGTTATTTCAGTATCATAATCTTTTTTTGAAATAAAAGCACTACCTTAATTTATTGTAAGCATATCATCTCTGTAATTTAAAGAATATCTAAATGTAAATTTATTTTATACTTGAGAATATTTAGCATGAATTATTTCTCAACATTATAAAACCCAAAATTATAATTTTTGATAAAATTAAAATGTCTAATGATTTTTATAAAAACTAATCTGTTGCCAACCCGTATAATTCCAAATAGTCTAGACATCCTTTTTGTTTATTTTATGGCAAATTTAAGATCATAACACTTGTTTTAGTTTAAAAAGTTCTACACTTAAAACTAATATGGAAATAATAGAAAATATCTAGTTGATGAAGTCAACATATTTACATTTTTATAAAACTATTATTGCTTTTTAACTTTATTAATATATTTATTAATGAGCCAGATCTATATTTTGTCAAGCACTATTTCATTCTCAAAATTGTAAATTTCCAAAATGACTACCATTTTAAGTTTTCAAATGTACATGTATCACACAAAAATTATATTCTGAACATATCATCTGAAGTAAGTGCTCCAGAGTGAATAATAAACCAGAAAACTGATAGTTTAGTTACTAATTGCTAGTCACATGAGTGAATGTATAATGGTGACTATACCTTGTGTCGCAATCTTATTTGAGGTTGATAGGATTTAAAGACGTATCCTGCTTCTTTGGTTGGCCTTCCTTCTGACTCCAAAACAATGAATCCAAGAACCAAAACAGCTGACCAGCATTTAAACATCCTTATTGCTTTTTACCTGTGAAAATTAACATTGCAAGTAATCAGAAAACACAATCCACATTAAATAAATGTATCAAGAAGTATTAAATAGCACAAAGAAACCTCCGTGGATCTAATCAAAACTACCAGCAATTGTCAACTGCCTTCATAGTAAAAATGCATCTCTAAATATAAATTATGATCCCCTTGATCATAACAAATACTGATTGTTTTTTCATACATACAGCCTTACATAGTTTAAATAACTAGAAATGTAGGGGACAATAAAAAACGTATTGAGGAAAAAATAAATAAAAGCAGATTGAAAGAAAATTTAAAAAAATTAAACCATAGCTAATTTTCTAAGCATCAATACAGAATACAATTATCAACATATTTATAAATATTGAAATCCTCTTTGAATATGTTTGATAAACAATACTTAATAAAACTATAGTTATAATTCAATGGTAAAGATTGATGAGAGGTTAATAAGTGAGTCTTTATATATATAGTAGGTATTTAACAGATACTATGCAGATGGGTTACACTGAGTTATGCATGCATTTTCCCAACAGTATCTAAAAGGGCATCTCCTAAAAATTGCTTCATAAGTGCTTTAAACTAAAATTCCTATGTCTTAACACTGTTCTATGGTTTTGGATAGGCCATTAAAATTGTTAAATGGCATAAATTTATTATCATATAAATGCTAATCTTTTTCTAAACCTATTTCTTGAATTCAATTATACTTCTCGATAAGGAAAAGAAAGGAAAAGAAAGAAAAACGTGTGACAAATCTGTTTCATTATGACTCTGGTAAATGTGAGGTTGAGAAGTTCCCAAAAGTACTCATCATATAAGGATCTCTCTGTGCTCTCTTTTTTCCCTCCTTCTCTCTCTTTTCCTCTCTTTCACTTGTTCTGTACACACACATACACACACACACACAAAGGAGGCATGTATGTATACATACATATGTTTTGTAGCCATATATAAACACACAAACATTGTATCTACAATGATATAGAGCAAGTGAGCAATTAATTTTTAATAGATGACCAAAAATCTCATAAATCTTAGATAAGTAAACTCTCACACATTGACAATTAGATTATCTACTGAAATATTTTCTCTAACAAAAGGCAATTTCTGCTTTAAGAAATTTCACTAAAGGTTGATAAAATAACAGCTTATAAATCTTCTGTGCAGTATATGCAATTTATTTGTACTATTTTAATCTTCTTTTATATTGTTAACCATAATTAATTTTTTATTGACAGTCTTATAATTTTCAAGTTTAAAATTTCTTAAAAGTTATACAAAAATAAAAATACAATATAAATCTTTATCCCAGCAAAAGCTATCATACAACTGAAGTGATTTACTTGGCATCACAGATAAAGTGAAACAGAACTACTGTTAAAAGTTGGATAACATTTTTTTTTCCAAGAACTCTGATTTCTATTACAGATAGGCATTTGAGCTCAGCAGTGTAGTGTTAGACGAGGTAAAGGACAAAGACTAGTTTTTGTCTTTATTTTATGTGAATGGCTACCTTGCAGAAGTGTCTCCATTGAAATATTATTCAGAAAAATAATTAAATTCAATTACATATTTATTGAAGAGAGACCTAAACAAAAAGATGGCTTTTATGGATGGGTATAATTATCATCCTCCTAGTTCTCTTCAGCCAAAGCATGCAAAAATATCATTATTAGGTCTTTAAAAGTTCACTCATTTACAGAAGGAGCTCTGGAAATTGTTTATAAATCAGCAGTAATCAATCCTATAGTATACTGGCTGGTGAGTTCACTTTCTCAATATGGTAACCTCTAACACTCTGGTAAGTTATCATAATTAATTGGCAGTTTGCTGACAACTCAGTAAGAACTCTGAAAAGCATATGACTAAAACAAACCAGCTAGAACAGATGGTGTAATAATAATCCTATGACTTTTCCCTGTAACCCCAACATTAATGTGGAAGCATCAAAAACCAATCTCATTATTAACTTTGAGAAAACAAAATGCACATGTATCTAAAAAGTATCTGCCTACCATTAGATTTCACAAAATTAGACAAAAAATGGTAAAGTGGATAGACAGAGGTTTCTCTTCTTCAGCAAATATTTTTCTCTAAATTAAACTTTTTTTTTTTTTTTACCATATATCTTGCAGCTTATGGTGATAGGGTTTAGAGTAGCTACTTTGTTTAGTAGAATCAAATTTGAGGGATTTCGATTTCTTTACACATTCTCTAGACTCTTACTTTTAATCACTTGGAAAAACAAACTAAGAGTGCTAAGGTATTGCTTTAGGAAGAGAATGCAGCCTTTGAGATAGGGAGGGAAGCTGAGATATTGTGCCTATAAATGCAAAGAATACCAAGGCGAAGCACATCTCCAACATTATCAACATTATCAAGCGTGGCAGAGAAGTCAAGTACCCTGAGGATTTCATCTGGAGTACCCTCGCTAGCTCTCACTCAGTCCTGAAAAACTATTACAGGCTTTTCAAGAGATAGTTCCAGTTACTTCCTTTGTGAAACCTTCCCTGTCAATCTTACACAGACTTTGCTGCTCACTGCTGTGAATTTTACATATCTCCCGTATGTGACTTTTTAACTTGCACTGTGTTTATTGATTAAAGAAATGCTACTAGCTTTATACAGATAAAGAAGGAAGTACACTAAATTGGTTCTGTCACCATGTAGCAAATTTCTTAACTTCCAGAGACCTCTCTTTACTCTGTGCTGTAACAGGGAGGTGGCCTGAATGATCACAACTGCCTTTTTCTAATTGATATCCTATAATTCTATGAGACAGAGGAGCTAACTTCTAGACCACCTGTGTCATGCTATATAACCTAAGCAGAACCCCAGAGCCTTCCTTCCTGGGATCCCATTTGCAAGTAGTATTTATGACCCTATGTGGTCTAGCACCTGTAACAGCTTAGTTCCTCTAAGGAGACTTACTGGGGAATATGGGGAAGAATAGGTTTGAGAGAAAAAAATAGAACTTGTTTTTTGAGATGTCTTTTGGTAGTCCAACTGCAGATATTAAATAGGCCTTGGGATATAGGAAACTCATTTAATAAAGAGGTGTGGAGTAGAGATAACTGTTTAGGGCTCTTATACATCACTTAATCTATATATGAAATGAAAAAAGTTAGAAAGAAGGGGTCCAAAGACTAAACTCTCAGGCAATAGAAGAAATAGAAGATTAAATGCTGCTATGAGGTAGAGAAAATAAAAATAAGAAAATGGTAATTTTAGAAAAATGATAGATGGAAATTTTTATTGGAGTGAAATGACTGGGAGCCACAACTTATATCACCTGACCTGCTATATTTTTACTGGTTTGTTTGCTTATACTCTGTATCCAACTAGAATGTTAAGCCATGAAGAAAGGGCTTTGTTAACCACTTATGTGAATTAGAGCAGTACCTGGCACAGAGCATGAGCTCAATAAATATACTTTAGATAAATAAATTAATTAAAGGTGATAAGTAATTAATTTGAAATAGGTACAGATTGAGATTCTTACTATTCTACATGTAATTGAAAAAAATTCATTAAAACTGACTGAAATCAAGCTAGGCATTAAGTTGCAGTTGTCACAAAGAGCTTTTTTTTTAACACCTACATCAAAATTGGGCTTTCTATGGGAAGTTGATTTGGAAAAGCCTCTTTTGTCAAGGACAGACAGGTATTTTTTTTTTCTTTAGCTCAACTGAAATGGAAAGGGCCAGAGAGACTTCTCTTAAATCCATCAGGCAACTTAGTTGTAGCAACTATTTTTATCTTTTGACCTACTCTAACTTCACACTCACTACTTTGAACTCTGTGGATGAGTTTGAATGTAATATGTCCCGTAGAAAAACTATTCCCCAAAGAATCCACTTTAATTGTGGGCAATGGATTCTCCCAATCAATGTACTATCTTCATATTCTCTTCTAATTTAAGAACAAAACAAAACAAAACCTAACAGTCACTGCCTTCATGTTGTATAACCATAAGAGAGAACAGTAAAGGAAAAAAGGTCACATATGTCCCATTATACATACTGCAATGATATTCTGTGGTATTTAATTATCCAGAAATATTTTCTGATTGGTATCATTGTTAGCAATAAACTAATATATGGAGAAAGAGAAACATCAAGATAAAGTGTCCAAGTTTAGAAAGCTGGTTATTGTCACAACTGGTTCCTAAACTCAAGGCCTAATCCAAATATGGCACATTGTACTATTATTTAATTGTACTTTTAAAACTCACATAATGATGCAGACATAAAGAGATATCTTTTACAAAAAGTAGTGATAAAGAAAAAACATCTAATTGTTCAGACTGAATACTACTGAAAGAGAGAATCTTTTGCTTACATTTGCTTTAGATCAAGATAAATGAAGATACAGGAGAAACAGCGATGATGAGAGCAGTGACTCTGTGACTGCTATATCCAGGCTGCATGGATAAGGGTCTTTCAAATCTATATGAAACTGCTATCAAACATAAAAGTTTCTTCAGTTCTTAATTATATGACTTATTGGTTCATATTGTGAAAGTGTCCAAAACTTTTAAATGTAATGCTGTTGAAAGACTATCACATAGGCAGTACTTTTTTTCTCTCTCAACATCAGGGATAAGAATAAAATTAAAAGCACTAAATAATGAGAATTATGATCATTAAATTATTTTCAGTCTTTCAAAGAAGGAGGAACTTTAATTTCAATGTCATCTGAGTCATTAATTTGGATGAACAAAATTGTCTAGATTGTAATCAATTATACCTTTCAAGAGCCAGCTTAATCTGAAGCTGAAAGAAGCAGCTCAATATAGATAAAATATATTCATTGCCATTTTAGAGGGACTGCAGTATAAAAAGTATATTTTGAGCTTGCATTGAAGAAAGTATTTATGCTGAATTTTATTTAATTTTTTAAAAAATGATGCATGTTAGATTTCCCAAAACCATCTTTGCATACACAACTATTTATGGTACAGTTATATTAACTACTCCCATCCATTAAAAATATTTTTTAAGTGTTTAAGTACAATATAGAACACAAATAACAGAACTGACATTCTATTAGAGCCCTCGTGTAACCCACTCTATTTATAGGTGAGAAAAATGAGATCCAGTGGGAATAAAAGGTGCACCTATGATTAAAATAGAAGTGGGCCCAGAATACAGCTATCTCTATTCCGACTATTTTTGAAAATACTGCAACATGCCTGACTAGAGTTCATTCACAGTGAAAAAAAAAGGAACATATGTACAAATGTTTTAGTGTAGAAGCTATACCTCTGTGAGTTCCAACAACCTTGTATTTACTACTCACTAGTCTCCAAACATCCATTGAGAGGACATCAGTGTCATCATATTTATGGAATCATGTTATTTAAGTAGAACATTTAGAAAAATTTTTATTTATACATTTTTTTCTATCACAATGATCTTCACTGAGAAGATAGTTATATATAGTTATGTTAAAGCTATGTATAGATGGTTAATATTGTGCTTATATAACTAGTTATACAGAAGTTTTATATATATTTATATAAATATATGTGAGCCATAAATATATATAACATATATATACAACTTGTGAAAGATACTTATATAACTGTATAGACATTTATAGTTATACACATTTATGTATAGTACAATATATATAATATATAGATACACACATACATATATAAATATGTATAAGTACTTTTAACAACTGTGAAACAGAGTGAAACTTGGGTCTTGCTGACTTAAAGAATTTCAATAATTTTGTAAACTTACAATAGGTGAACTTCAAATTCTATATAGTAGTGCCTCAAACGTAGACAGAAAATAGAACACAGCATATGGTGTCTCAAAGTCAGTCTCTCAAAAAAAGTCCCCAGAGTTTATCTTATAATACATTCATGATTCAATAGTCAAAAGGTGCATTATGGGTAGCCTGAAATTAAATTAAATCCAAATGTCCATTTTAATGGTGATCTTTAATGGACAATATTAAAAAATAAATTTTATTTAATTATTTGTAGACATTTTATTATCTTCTGTCAAATAAATTTGATCTTAATATTCTGTATTATGTATTTGTTATGTAAATGTAATAAAATGACCAGTCTCCCACCTTGCTGAAAGCTGTGATTTATAACATGAAGTAAAATGACTGATTAAAATCATGTTCTATATGGCCAAGATAACGTGATATATTTCAGGATGCTGCACTTAGTTTTCTCTGCCATATGTCTACCAGGCCAAAAAAAAAAAAAAAGTGAAGTGACTTTAATATCCTTCCTATATTTTTGAAAGCAACTTATTTCACATGTTGAATTTCTGAGTTCGAGCTTATTTTTATAGAAATCCAACATTGACACAGGTACTTTTTCTTCTTGAGGTTGATAAGCAGAAAATATGTACTTCTAAAGTCTGTAGCATGAGCATTTTTAATGCTGAGCAGTAGCATGCTTTCTACTAAAGAATCATGAAAATGAATATTGCATGATTCTTTTCCCCTTTCTAGCCATCTTTTCCAGTCTCTTTTTCTAATTCCTTTCACTCACCTGAGCTCTTAAAGCGGATATATCACATGTTTAGCATGTTAAATTCATAAAAGAAAATCTTAATCAGAATGATAAAGTACATTTTTTTCTTTATACATATTTTTTCAATCATCTATTCAAGAAAAATTTAAGGAACATGATCTGTATGTCATGGTAATATAAACTGAAAGTTATAAAAATACTTAGTTATTTCAAACTAAATGCCACTGAAAATAAATATGAAAACTAAAACTAACCAATCACACTGATCTTTGTTTTTCTTTTCTTCTAAACACTATGGATATAACATTGAACACCACAAAATGTTAGCTAAAGAGTTGCTGTTTTCAATACAGTTGGTGTGAAAGATCTATAACCCTAGTTTTATCTGAATTGTGATGTTTGTCTGATATAATATGAAAAAATTATGCTTTAAAAACTTATAAATAATAATATATTGTATGACCTTGAAGATATTGCCCTGGTTCAAGAGAAGAGAAAATCATTATAGGTTCTGTCTTCTGAATTCATTGCCATCTACAATGATGAGCACTTAAAATGTAAATTAAAGAATGCAGAAGGATTGACTCTGCCTAAAATCCCAAAGGAACTATGTTACAGATTTTATTTGCTATTTAAAAAAAATCATTGCAATGTTGTCAGTGGAAGACAGATTTTAAATTTGACCTATTCCATACCAAGGTTTCTAATAGCTTATGTTCTTTAAATCTGAGACTACATTTATTTTACTGGAACAAAAAAATCTGTCACAGTTTAGCAAGAAAGTACTGCACAGAGAACAACTTAATTTTTCTCTGTATTTGAAACTGAGTAGTCATGAGGAAAACTGTCTATTCCCTCAGGTCAATGAATCTCACAGGTATTCTAGTTCATATTTAAGAATGTGTGGGGATACTCTTAGAATGGTGTGCATGGTTGAAAGTAAAAGTATTGGAACCCAGGGTATTTTCCAGAATGACCCCATGCTTCTCCAAAAGGAGATATCTGGGCCACCTTGGTGTATACCAAGAGGGAAAATAGATGAACGTTACCTAGCTCTGCTCTGAGGATTCTCACAAAGTTTCTCAGAATTGAAACCTCCATGTTTTCATGCAAAGCATGGAAAGTGGAGAGTACCCAGGCAGATAGATAAACTTCAGATAAGTCGCTTCTGGATAAAGACAAGCACATTCCTACTGATTTAAACCAAAATAGACAAGAGCAGTTAAACATTCCAAAAAGTTTCTAATAGGAATTAAAGAGAATTATTCCTTCTAGTTATGTGGCCAATGGTGGCCAGTGATCAAAACACAAGTTGTGAGCAAAAACTCAGCAAAATATGAGTTAGTTTTCAGCAAGTGACATAGAGAATTTGCATTTTTTACACCAGTGTTTCAAATGTGAAAAAAATAAAACTACAGGTAAAAGGTTAATTTAAAAAAATTATCATATTTGGAAAGAAGGAAAAGTGAAAAGAGATGAAAAACAAAAGGCACTAACAATGTCTATAACACTAAAAATTAGTTATTGAATATTTACCATGCTCCAGACACAAGTATACTATGTGTTTTCTTAATAACAATCTATCAACAACAAAAAAATACAATAATTTATGTAGACTAGATATGTTAGCAAAGGCAACATTCTTCTAGATAATACAGCTTTCAAAACAAATGCTTTTAGAAGAAAATTAAGACAAGGTACAGGTACAAATTTGATCTCTGAGAATCTCACATGTGAGGTCCTTTGGAATAACTCCAGTTAAATTTAGGACAAACATAACATGAAATTTAATGACATATAAATGGAGCTAACTGCAACTCCATCAAGATACTGTCTCTAGACAGAAGGCAGGTAACAAAAATTTAGTAGAATTATCCAGCACACAGATGGCCTGCTTCGAGGCCCTTGTCATTCTGCAAAATCCAGTCACCCTGACAACCATCTTTTTTCTTTCTCCTGTCTTTCTTTCCTTTCCTTCCTTCCATCCCTTCTTCCTTTTGTTCTCTCTCTCTCTCTCTTTCTCTTTCTCTAGCAACTTTGATTCTCTATTCTTCTTCTCTGGATAATGAATATAAACTCCAAACAGAACTGACTGGGTTCAAGATTGCTAGTAAAAATTATCTCCCTTTCTCCTCTTGGAATTAGAATCAGAAATGACCATGATGATTCCTTACAGCTGGAGGCTGAGAGTAATGCCTCTCAAATTTCTTTAAAAAGGGAATCCACTACTAAATGGGTTCTCGAACACTCAGAGAATAGCCAAGAAAATGCTGAGTACTAACTGGAAAACCCCTCAAGCACACTTATGTGCTTTTTAAAAAATTTTTATTTCATTCCTTTCCTTGAAAAAGCAAGCTGTAAGCTTAACTCAGCCCAGATTGTCCTACAGTAAACACAAAATAGCTGAGACCAACCCTTAAGGAGCAGAATTGCTTAGAAAGCATAAATGGATACTAGATCAGAAGACACGGCTTGCCCTCAACTTTGGCTTCTGAAATTTTTACTTTTTAAAAAAAAATTTTTAATTATATTCTTTATTTTTAATTTTAGTTATAATATATAGTTCATAATTAATGCATATGATTCATTGAGTTGTATGATTTGTGATAAAACTAATGTTTAAGAAAAACATCTCCCCTTTACAAAAATATTCTTTATATTTTCATCTAAAGTTTTTCACTTTCGTTTCTTTCATTGATTTAAAAAGATTTTGAAAAACAATTAATTTTACTTATATTTTTATTTTATTTTTAATTTTATTCCTTTTACAGTTTACCTGATTTATAAGTCTATCTTGGTTAAATATTGGGTTTTCTTGAATGTGTGGTTACGTTTTTAAATTCCCTATTTGATTCCATTAACCTATATTCCTATGAAGATACTATAAATTGTAATTACTAGAGTTTGATAACAATTCTTAATATTCAGTAGGCAAACCTTTGATGCTTTCTCTTCCATATCCATTTTGAATGAGCAACCAAAGTTCTTCATAAGAGCTTATGATTCATATTTGATTTGCATTTATTTTTAATCCTTTGGTGAGATTTACTTTAGGTGTTTCCTATCTGAGCAGCATATGAAAGTTTTTCTAACCATCATGAAAATGTCTTTAATAGGTGACTTTTCTTTTGAAAATATCCAAGTTATCTTTATTTAATTTATTCTGATTTTATTTCATAACGTCTTATTATTTTTAGACATTATATATTCTTTCACTTACTCAATGACTATAAATATATTTATTTTGTTAAATCCAGACATTTTCTTTAATTCTATTTCTTCTGGAATATGATCTTCAGTAATGTATTTACTTATTTATTTGTGGTATTGGTAGCTGTGTGTGTGCATGAGTGCCTAAGAGGGGCTGGGTGTTTGTTTGTGTTTCACCTTACCTCCTGAGTCATTGTAGCAGTTTTGGACTTCTGCCATGTCACTATGTAGAGAGCATTGCAGTCAGTCATCAAGTTTGCTGTCTGCTTGCCTGATCACAGGGTTTTTAAGTAGGCATCTCTTTCAACATAGTACTTTAAGTTACAGCACTGAACAACATTTATTCTCCATGTCATATCAATACTACCCCAATCCTTGGATTCAAACACTTTGGACTAATACTTTCTACAAATTTGCATAGAAAGATTTCTTTCACATGAACTCAGCAAAGCAAATTCTCCAAGTGGCCTTATCTGCTTTTCTGTGTATCCTTGGCTTTTGGAACCGTTCTTGCTTCCCCACGAACTTATGCCTCCTTGAGTTTCCTTTTTATATTTTATCTATTAATGTTATATGTTGTATGCTTAGGAATAGCCTCCAAAGGAAACTAGCTGTAGCTATTAGATTAATAAATCAAATGTTAACTATTTATTGTTTATATCTAAAAAAGAAAGATGAGTATTTAAGAATTAAAAAACAAATTATCCTTATTGCCACAATTATAATGACCAATGGGTGGCACCATCTTTCTCTCCCTCTAGAAAATAAGTTCCACAAGGCCCCATCTATGCTACTGTGTGTGTGGGATCCCTGGTCCAGCATGGGCATCACTCACACCAGAGGCTTATTAAATCATCACTGCTGACTTTGCCCTGGGGTCAGGCTGGGACATTTAAAAAAAAACCCAAGTCAGAGCGTAAATATGTTGCAGGGAAATAAAATAAAATAATAATGATAATAAAATAAATGATTCTTACAGAAATAACATCTGCAAGGAATTTAATGAGTACACATATCTAGCAACCATATGTTTTTTAAATTTACTCAGATCATAGAATTTTCACTACATATTTTCATGATAAAAGTTAAATGGACAATTACTTTTTGCTTTCATAAGCTTTTAAAAATAGCAATGTAAATACAAAATGCATATAGATATACTATAAAGATATAACTATATATATCTATATTATGTAGATATAACTATACATATTTGTGGATATAACTACATATAGTTATATATAGACAACTATATGTTTATATATATGCAGTTATCTATATATAGTTATCTATATATAGTTATATATAGTAATATATTATATATATAATTTCTATATATAGTTATATCTTTAAAGAATATATACTCAAATTCATATACTAACAGAAATGTTTAGTTATAGTAAATAAATAGTAACAGTTAAAAATAATGAATTTACTGGATCTATGACCCTGATAATTAAATCATGCACTAAGGATATTTTTATAAAATTAATTTTTTAAAACATATCCCTCTAGTCATACTGATTTTCAAAAACTACAGAGCAAGTAATTAATTTGCTAAATTTAACAATACCAACATTAATCTAACCTTATTAACCGTAAAAAAACTAGAACTTTAAATGTGAAAGATACTTGGAATTTATATAATCTGAAGTCATTTCTTACAAATGAGAAAAAGAGTCAGTATGGTGAGCTGAACTCTGATGGTACTTAACTAATTACTTCGAGTAATATGTCTAGATTATTTCTAACCATATGTATAGGAATATGTCTAGACAAAAAAACTTTCTTAATAGTTCAAGATCTGTTGAAGGTTATAATCAAATAACTCCATATAATTGCCCAAATATTATAAAATGCCTAAAAAATGTAGATTAAGAAAAGAGGATAGAGCTGCTAGCATTTTTTTTATTCTAACAATGTGGTTATTCACTATGCATATTCCTATAAAGGTATTTGTAAATTATAACTTTTTTTCTCATTGTGAAAATGACTTTAGTACAAGAGATTGGTTACATTTTGGCAGTACGTCATCTTCAAGTTAAATACAGCTTTAATATTTCAGTGCTTATTTTATCTGTTGTCATGTTTAATTCAATCTGTTCAAATCCACATCTTACATGGAGTACCATGCTTTGGATATTGCAGTGGCAACTTATTATCACAAGTGGTTGCAAGATATGTGTATTTTAAGTTTTAAGAAAATGTCTCCCAGAGAACTTAGATGAAGTTTGATATTTCCAAATAAATCTCAGCAAGTTTCCATATTCTTTATAAAAATAAGTGGGAAATAAAAACAATCTTGATGGTACCCTTGATGTTATATAGCAAATTCTTAATTGAAGTATGGCAATCAACAAACAAATAATAATCAAAACTATCAAGAGAACATTGTTTATAGTCTGCCCCAGAGAAGAGTCTTAAAACAATGCTGTGTCATCATGAAACTTTTCAAAATTGACATTGAATTGTATCATGACAGTATTAAGAGAATGTATTACTCAGCTCCATGTTGAAAACTAAATAAAATAAAAACAAACAGAAAAAAAGCTGTTACATATAAATCAAATAACAATTTCATGTAAATTAAATACTCCATTTTGTATAAATACCTTATGCAAATGATAAATTTAAACAACTAATAAAACATAATTTTCCAAATTTTATAGCCTTAGAGATAATACTCAGCAATACATCTGCTAAGAAGAGCTTGATCAAAGAAAACTACCAATTCCTTCAAATTTACTCATCACAAGATTTAAAATGTGCTCTTTATGAGGGGCAACATACTAGCATTATAAATATATTTTATGAAGACAATACAGTGAGATTACAAATATGAAGCAATAGAATCCTAAGAACCTAGAGGAATAAAGTCCACACAGGTATTGAACATTTTTCATTTTCTGAAATCACCCTGCCATTTTAAGCAACATGCTGAAGGTCTTGTAAAATGATTGTATTCTGCTATCTCTGAACACTTGACAAAGAGTTTAGAAAAAAAGTCATCTGTGTCGGGTCTTTGAAAAACTTTCACTTTATTTTCTTTTTTCACTGACTGTATGAGTTCATTCTTAAGAAGGTGGAATATTCCTATATTCATAAGTTTAGTATTACCTGTATAAAACGTTTCATCATAACTATAAATTTACCCTCATCAAGTGCATAATACATAGGTTCATGTGTTTGAAAATTATAGTCTTTTAAAAGAAGCTCAATCAAGCTTGAACATTGTAAGCACTTTCTATGCAACTGATTAGGAAAACTGTGTGAACTAAATATCTATGACCTATGTAAACAGAAGCTTATTATCGTACAATCACATTTTTGAAATGACTGATAGACTACATAAAAATATAAAAAGCTGAAAGTAAATGTGGTGTTTACTTCCTAAATTTTTGCATTTGTATAAGGTGCATTAGCTCAAAGAGAACTATAGAAAAAGCCCTTCTAGATATGTCAAGGCCTACAGAGTTAAAACAATATAATAACAATAGCAAACATTTGTTTATTTATTGCATTATTGCAGATTTTGTTACATTTTATCAGTAATTTAATGTTCTAAAAATAACAATAACAATCAACTTAGACTAATGTGTAGTTATTTGTCAATATAATCCCACTGATAAAGGATTTTGATCCTTATTATAGTGACCAAAAATCAAGAAATTTCTAATTAGTTACCAGTTCACTATGGGATAGGCACTGGCTATATATCTTATAAATGCTCTCCTTTTCAGTTTATGTTATCAACATTCCCATAATACAGAGAAGATATGAAGTGTTATATACAGTCTATGATTATGAAAAAATCTAATTCTATGCTTATCTGCATAATTTATTTCCTTACACATACATATTACTCCGCGTTAATATATGCATGTGAATCCTGATGGTGGCACCTTTAAGCCACATTGCTTATTAGATATGTGAATAATGTTAAATGAAAAAGAAAATTACTTGTACTCAGCTATTATTTTAGAGAGTGACATTTTCTAGTCCAAAGATTTATAGCCTATGAAATCATGTCATTTGACTTAAATAAAAGTTGAATTAAACTCAATGTAAATGTGATAGTCCAATGGGTTTTCATATTATTGACTGCGGAGTTGACCAAAACGTAACCCCATTAGAAGAAGAATGTAGATAAACAAGCAGAAACACAAATTACACAGTCACCCTTTAAATTAAGTAATTTAAATTAAATTAAATAATTATAATCTCACCTCTCATCTGGTAATTTCAGTGATCACGGGACATAATCTCATTAGAAAGAGTGAGATGTTCTGTATTTTTTGGGCTAATGAAACTTTGTTAGTATTTTATATTTAATGAATGAATCTACTACAGTATTTGATTGAACTCACATCATGAAAATACATGGATTGTGGCTAGAACAAAATCACAATTGTTCAATAGCAAAAAACAACTTAATTTTAGAATGTGGGGACCCTTTGGCCACTTAGGGACAAGTTTATCGACTTCTTTAAAAGTGGCCATCTGCTGGCATCATTTTATATTGACGTCACGTTCCCAAAAATGTACTCTGGGTCTCTGGAGGATGTGGCTAAACCATTCAACTCTCTTTACAGAGATTATAGTAATCAAATGTCACAATGATATAAAATTATTCCACAGAATTGAAGAGTATTTACAACAGCAGGGGCTTCTTGCTGAGAGAAGATTCCCTCAGCTGGAAGGACACAAGCAGAATGTGCAGGAAAGTCAAAATTTCAGGCACAACGAGATGGCCTAGAAGTGTCTGTGCTGACCCCACTCTAGGCTTTTTCCACCTCGCTGACTCTCCAAATCTTTGCCTTCCCATTCTCTGCACTCCCACCAACAGCCCTTACACTATAACCACAATCATCAGATTTGGATGAGCAAGAGATTTTAGAATAGAGAATGTTTGTTGAAGGTTCCCAAGCCCAAGCAAAGAGATCTCCTGATTCCAGGGTTCTTAGATGAGATGCACAAATCTGCATTTTAAACAGGCGTTTTGGGTGATTCCAGTACTGGTGGAATAATCTTTATATTTGTAGAAAACAGCATTAGTGTGTAAGAAACAGATTAACCTCAAAGCATTTGAATTAAACGTACGTAACAAGGCCTACAAAATATTTGTGGGTGATGATTTTGCTTCTTTGATGAAACTGTGCGTGGGACTTCAGTGTCTAAATATTGGTTTTGTTCTTGATCTAAGCAGTGACAGGAAGAATTCTATCCATTTAAGTACCCTCATTTACAGGGCTGAGGGCCATAAAAAAATATGGAGTCTACAGTGCTCCAGAGGCAAAATATTACACACTTTAGAATTTTTAAAATCTCATCTTTCCAACCCGAGAGAAAATTTAGTGGCATCAAAAATACCTCCCCTGCAAATTGCTTTTCAGAGTTTGGCAATAAGACACCTTTGCTATAGGTGGCATATAAAATCATCTTCAGAAACACGAAGGAGAGTTGCAATCAAGAAAATTGCAGGTATTTATATTTCTCTTTCGGATTTTGCCATCTGCTCTCCAGGAGGAGACGATTCCATCTTATCTGCCAGAAAAGGATGTTGTTGGGCTGCCAAAGATTGTCAACCTGTGAACTCTCATATGCTCTTAAAGGACTGTAATCAATTTGTAAAAAGTCTGACTTTTGTTTAATTATTAGAAATAGATCAAAACCATTTCAATGTGTAGCAAAGAAGTGGTAGTCTTGTAATGTTCATATTTGTCCAGAAGCTTAGAGTGCTGAACTTACAAGGGTTTTCATATGCATTTGAGCTTTTAAAAATACTTGTGGTTCCCAAAAACACTGAAAATAAGGGAATAATGAAAGTCTTCTCTGCAGTATACAACTGAGCAACTGAGGCACAGCAGCTCAGTTCCTTTTTCAGGGTCACACAGACAGTAAGTGAAAAAGTCACCCTAAATAAATCTCAGCTCTATGGTTCCTACTCATGGTTTCTACCGTACATGAAGCAGGAGAGGTAGGCATGCACTGTGTTGGCGTTTTCTTCAACTCATTGTTTCTTTCCTTCTTTTTCCTCCTCCTTTTCACATCCACCTCTTTTGTAAAGCATTCTATGCAACATCTTATTTTAATGTAAACATTGATAATATTTAAAGGGCTTTAAAATATAGCCCTTCTCTCAGGCTAGGTTAGGGTTTTAGCTGGTGCTAGACATCTGGTAGACTCGATAATTATTTGAAAAGTAAAAGCATTAAAGCTCTGTCATAAGTAGCTCCTTTGAAATTATGAACCTTCCGGAATTTGTGATAATTGGTGCCATAAAGAGATGCTTCATTTCTTCTGTTTCTACTATCAAGGAACATTAAGTAAGCAGTTCTAAAATATAATGGACAAAGATTGTAAGGTGCATTTACCTCCTTCTTCTCTGTTGGGGTTCTTGTGCCACCAGCAGTTTTCTGAGGTTATCTGACTGCTTTACCTCTCTAAGGAACTGGACTCATTGTGCTTGCACTAGAAGCACACCTAATCCTGACACCTAGAGGAGTGTGATCTGGCCCCAACTTTGTGTTTCGTTGGGTAAATCACTGAAATTATTTTGGTGCTTTTGTGCCAACTAGAGGAACTAGAATAGATGATCTTCATGGTTTTTTAAAACTCAAAATTCTGATTTCTAATCCATACTTGCCATTATTCTCTCTTTTTCTCATACAGTTGATTTTCTCTTACACCTGTCTTAGGGCCTCTGCATTATAAAATGTTGAGGAATATGAAAAATCCTGTAACACTTAAGCATGACAACATCTCAGGCCATGGAAGCTTGATAAAAGTGTGCTTGAGGAGAATAATTTTAGTCAAGGACCTAGAGGTTTACCCAGGAATGAAAAGTATTCAGTATTAAAATATATGATTACACTGCCCCTGAAGTTTCTCATCTTGCAAGGTGTATTTTAATCTGAAATTGGTTAATGGGCTTGAGGCTAGCCATTACACACACTTTTCTGTTAAGTGGCAGTGGACCACCTGAGAATATTTCAAAAATGTAATTTTTTTGAAATGTATCTGAAAGAATAAAAAGAATTTAGTAACCCATTGGTTTCTAAAGTGTATTTTTTTTAAACAATGCAATAACATTAGGAGAAGTTAATAATTTAACCCATTCTCACTTGGCACCTGGAGGTTGTAATTCCATCGTCCCTTTCAAATGCTCATAGAAGAGAAAACAACAAAGGTGTTTATCCTGCCAAGGCCTCAGAGGAGTTGTTTTAATAGAATGAAATCATGACTGCTGATCTCATTTCCCACAAATGTTCACAGCTCAATCTCATGGAATGGCTGTGTTTACCACCACTGATGTTTATCATCAGTGTTAACATGGGAAACTTAGACAGTCAGCCTGGCAGTCCTTTTCTTCTCTTGTTAACTGGGCTTGTTATTACTGTTTCTTCTATTTCCTGGAGGATTCATATACATAATCATGTCAGCTGCTAAACTGGTGGGAATTGAAGCTATTATACATTTTGAAGGCAAGCATTAGCATGTGCCAACTTAAAAGCTCCATAAATTAATACCTTCTGCTCTACTTTTTAAAAACTTCTAGAAGCTCTAGTTTTTTGGTGGATGTGTGTTGTCAGCACAGTACAAGTTCAGTGTTAGGAATTATCTACTTAATTAGATCATTATGAAGCCAATCAGAATAATGAAGACCTCAAAGGGGATTTATTTGAATTTTGTTAATGTTATTATTTGTTTGAATCATTTCATTAAGCTCTTTCTGTTCATCATATTATTATTTAAAGAAATATACTTTCATTTCATTTATATTTAAGATGTAATTAATAATTATTATTAGAACAGAATAGCTTATTTTTTTCTTTTTTACATAATATTTTTTTCTTATTATAAAAAGAATGTCTCTTCATTGTGGGCATTTATAAAAAACATAAGAGTAAATAATGCAATAAAAATGACTTGTAATTCCACATCCTAGAGTCAATATTGTTCAATATTTTGATGTATTTCAGTTTTTCCTTATGCATATGATCTGAAATAAAGGGCTTACAGTTCAACCCATTTCAATAAGGCTTCTTCCACCACAGTTTAACAAAAAGTCATCTCACTGTGTCTTTTACATACTCATTGTTGTTAAATTTAATGAAAACGTTTACATACTTTATCATCTGCCTTGGCTTTCCCTAAGTACTTGGGTGTCATTATATATTTCAAGCTCTGTGACTTTGGGGATCACACCTGCCTTGTTTATGATTGTAGTCCAGCGCTAGTACAGTTCCTGGCACATAGTCTGCATCCTTGGATATTTTGTTAAATAAAAGGTCACATCCTTCATCTTCAAACAATATCTCCATTTTACTGTATGGCAATAAACCTCGTGGATTTTTTACTACTTTATCTGAAAGGGTGTTCAAAATCCATTTTATATCCTCTTACTCCTCTTTGCATACTTGTAATGGTAGACACTTTCTCTTGTAGGTCTTCCTTTTTCACCCTCTACCTAGCTTTCCACTCACTCTCATGATTTCAATTATCATCTAGAGGGTTATCTTTTCTAAATCAAAATTCATCACAGATTCTCTCTTCCTAGATTAATAAATGTGATTTCCTATTATAGTTTTTCACTCTAACAAACACATACACATTTCAGAAAGAACACATCCTAAGCCAAAAACTTGCCCTCACACCTCCCCTCAGATAACTCCATCTTTCTATAAAGTATTTAGTAAAAGTTGTAACTGAAATGGGCTTGGCTGTGAGTGATGATGAGACTCCCATTGTAAGTGAAAAAAGAGAAGAACTGAAGATAATCTGGAGGAATAACATGCTTATGATGATTACTTTTGATGTACATATATTTATCAGCAAACCCAATTATTTACTAAAAGTGCGTCAAATTTAAGATTCATATCTCCTGATTTGGAGAAGTTGTGGATATAAAGATTTCTGCCAAATGGGCTGGGATTGAGAGGGAGACTTGGTTAGAGTACTAACCATAAGAACCTAGACAGGATTCTATATCAGTAAACTAAATAGATGAGAGAAATCAATTAGAAAAAGGCTGTAATTCTGTACCAGAAAATCCAACTTGTGAATATAACCATTTGCACACACACACACGTGCACACACAAATTAATCCAATTTATACTATTATCACAAAATTATATATATGTATATATACACATATATAAACACACACACACACACACACACATAAATATACATCTCTTATGCAAAACTATGTTTTCCAAAGTGCACTCCACAGAACACTAGTGATGTATTAGCTGGATTTATACAGGGAGGAAACAGATTTAGATGGTCAAATAAAATTTAGGAAAGCTGGGGAAAAAAAATTATATAAAAGACTTTTCAGAGATTTCAGTATAATAATGCACATGGAAAACACCAAGAGGAAGCTGTGGTATGCAGAATTTCTTAAATATATTTAACAGTGATTTTGAGTTTTTTAAAAAAACATATTAAGGAATAAATAGACTTGTGATTCAACTTAAAATAGACTGCTATAAATAAATACAGGCAACCTAGTTGCATATAGCAGGTACTAAGTAAAATAAGACTTTTAAAATATATATTAAACAATGAGAAAAACACATTTAAAATATATTTTAACTTTCTCAGCTCTATGGTGGCTACAGATCAATAATTATCACAATACCCTAGGCAAAAAGTAAATAAAAGATGGTGAATATTTTCTGCATAATGAATAATTATAATATGTGCCTCAAATTTTCAATATGCATATTTAATTGTTCACAAATGCCAAATCTCTCACAGGCCTTTGTTTGAATTACAGCCTAGTGAAGTCCATTATTTAAAACCTAAAGACTGTTAATTCATCCAACATGCTATAGGGTCTGGGTAATTGCTCACAGAAATCATAGTGAGACTATGGCTTCTGTTTTAGGAGCACAGAAGATCAGCTAGACATTGATGAATAGAATACCTATTAGCCACACACCACAGACACATATATCTTAGCATTTCAGAACATCTGTAACTATATCTGAAATTTAATGTCTCCTCACTACATTAGAAACTCTAAACATACTGTGCTTTTTGCATTTTTTTGTTCCAATTACTAGTTTAGAGTTTGTAACAATAAATGTTTATTAACCAATGAATTGAGGTAGTTATCTTTCCTTGGTAGTAGACATCTGAATTATTTATGTTTCTAAGAAAACCAGCTTGAACGAATAACATTTGGGGAAGGTTCAACATGTATACCAATGGCTTCACAATTTAAAGAACAAAATTTTGCTTTTCTTCTCCAGAGGTGTTGCTAATTTTAATTAGATAAAATTAGTATATTATGGCAGAAAAGTAATATAACAGCTAACATCATAAGTTAATATATTTGTTAACAAGTAAAATCAACAGCAATTTTCAAAAAGGACAAAAAGCCCATTTAGGAATCATGGATGTTCAAAATATGTGTCAGTGACCTTAGAAGCTTAGAAACAGGGTAATTCTGTTCCAGTGAGCACTCAGACAGCAATGGGAAAAGTGGGGTACAAAAAGAAAAGTAGAAAACAAGACCAGATGCGAACTTTCAAAATTTTGCTTAAGTCTCTGATAGCCACGGAACAGCATTATGAGGGCAGAAATGATAAAGTATATATACACTTTATACATATTCACACACACAGACACACATAGAAGATATAAATATAACTAAATATAACATAAACCTTCTCTCTCTTTAAATGTACTAACATATGTACTCCAACAATCCAGCTTCTAATCTGAATATGAAGCAGTATTTTGGGAAACCAAAGTATGATGAAAAGAACACTTCAGAGTTACAGAACTTCAATTAAGTAATTAACTGTACTAATTAAATTGATTAGTATATATTGTAACTTAAAACACTTACAGATTAAAGGATGGTGGTGGTGATATTGAAGCTCACCTTAGCACATGCAGGTATAATTTCCTTGATTAAACTTAAGATAATGCCTGATTTAGAAAAAGAACTCTTAGCAAACTAAGAATAAAATCAAACTACTTACCCTTAAAAAGGACATCTAAAAAAGTTAACATAAAAATATTAAGAATACTATACATATTGAAATAACCTTTAATAAAATCAGCAGAGAAAAGTGTTTATAATTATTGTATCTGGGATTGTACTAGAGTTCTAGGGGTGCAGTTAAGAAATTTTTTAAAAACTCTATGAATGGAAAGTTTGGGTAAACATCATTACAAACTTAAGTATCCAAAGCATATTATTTTATTTTCATTTCTTCACTTAACTGAAATAGTTCCTTGGCCCCATAATTGTTATAAATTGTACTTTCTTGAGTACCTGAATCTTGAAGTCATCACACTGATTCAAAAGACTAAAGCTTAGAATCATAAATCTCAAAAGCCAAGGTGACGATATTTTACCTGTCACAACACACACACGCGCACACACACACACACACACACACACACACACACACCAGGAAAAGCATACTTTTACATAGATTTTCAGCAGAATTTTCCCTCAAGTTTTTTATATCCTCTCAAGATTACATAATTGGAGTATGAAGTTTACTACTCTGACACTATTGTATATTTTGGGGTCAAAATTATTTACACTTGAAATAATTTCATTAACCAATGTCACCCCAATAAATTTAATAAAATAAAAAGAAAGAAACTCCCAGGGTGATGCCCCAAGTTCAGTGCATCCATAATTATGTCTAAAACAAAACCAGCTGGCAGAGTTGAAAGCTTTTGTTATAGTATTGTGAATGCAATGAAGAGCGGTGAAGGGCCTTCATTGGTCTCAGTGGGAAAAGGGACTCATTTAGTGACTGGTCTGTGAGAGATAAACAAAACGTATTCAAATGTGATCCAAAGTTAATGAACTTTCAAGCGTGCACGAAAGGAACAAAATTCAAATGCACACATCAGTGATTTATATAGCTATAACTTAATTATTTGGGAGGAATTTCCATTTGTGTTATATGTTCCATTATCAATGTAACTCAATTGGATTGCCTTCTTATATTTGCATTTTAATGCACTAAGAGGATTTAATTTGAACTTTTCTCCCACAAGGCTATTCCAAATGAAAATTTATTTCTAGGCTACTCTTTAAGCTGTATTCCATTCATTACAATCAAACGTGTCAGAGTATGCTATGTTGCATATAATTACTCAAAGTGTGTGATTAGTACGGAATTAAACTCAACTTAATTTTTTAAACAACCTTGTCAGATCCAGAGGATGACATCAAATCCAAAGTTGTGCTTCCTTGTGATAAGATTGTAAACATCATGGTCATTTTGAAAATATGATTTGACAAGTATAATAATAAAAAGAAAACAGTGAATGCATATTATACCAAGGAATCAAAACAGAAAAGCAAAAGAATTAAGTAAAAATCTCATCTACAGATATTATAGTAATCTGGTTTGCTAAACTGTTGTTATAAAATATCTATTCTTTTTGGTTTTGTAATCATCTTATAAAAATACTCATAAAAGTGCTTATTCTAGAATGTAAAGCTATTTACACACAATTATCACTATAGATTATAAATTAAGAAGTGATAATCCTCAAAAATTGAAAAAGAAACCTGTTTCTATATTATACAATAACATTTTGAATAAGCACATACTCAGTACCAGTACATACACATGCAAAAAACAAAAACAAAAAAACACAAATGCAAATCTATACAAGCATGCATTTTACATGTAAAATTAATTATAAACATATAAAACATAAGAATTTATTCTTTAACAAATAATAAAAGGAAAAAATAGTTATCACAACTTTTTAATGGATTTTAGAAATAAAAATCAAAATACCTATTTAGAAAGATTTAGGAAAAATGACTATAGGATATTACTAGCAGTAGGTATGATAAAAATAAAACTTTATTTTCAAAAGATCTATAAAAATATGTTTATAGAGGTTTTTATACAGTATTTATAGTCAAGAAGGTCTAGGTAACACAACAATCAATTCCAAATCTCAGGAACCTGTATTTGTAAAAAGTATAATAATTACTAAAAAAAAAAAAAAAGTATTTTTTTGCCTGTGCTATGTATTCACTTAGAATTGTAAAGAGAGTCTCTTTGTGGAGTAAATAAATAAATAAAATATGAACTGATCAAGACTATCCTACCCATAACACCCTCATCTCAACCTAACATCAGAATATGCCATGGCAAGAGAAGAAACATAAAGAATCAGACACCAGCTCTTAAATATTCCAGATAGGGTGGACCCTTATCGTGCCTTCTCTCTCTTCACTGGCCAAAACAATTTACAAAATGGTGCAAAATAATAATTTCTAACACAGTTGAGGACCTTTAGGATTGTAAAGCTTATGATATCCTAATATGTATTATGATTCTCCAAGGCTGGTGGTAAAACTACCTTGAATTTCCTGAACTTTCGAACAAGTGATTCTTTTAAGTGGAATATTTTCATGTTAAATCTCTAGCAACATACCTTCAAATAATTGTTTACACTGTATTTTAACTAAGGAACAGATAAACAGACTAAAAAATTTTATAATCGCACTGCAGTATTTAAGATTTTGATGTTCTTTTCTTACTAAAAGATATCTAGTTGACAGTTTTTTATTTATATAGAATAATAGTGAAGAAAATAATAATGATTTTTGAAACCCAGACCTTAACCATTAAGTACCCAAGTTATTTCCTTTCTAACACTTGAATGCAGGTATTTATAGATCTATGTCATCTCTACCAATATCTACATGCATGTATTTATGTATGTATGTACATATGTATCTATTTTCAATCTATCTTCATAGACAAATTTCATACTAGATAAGTGTTGTTCATTAACTGAAATATGTGTAAAGCTTTGAGATGAACCTCTTCTAAGGATCAAATATAAAATTTCCTTTCTAGGGTAAATTTCTTAATATTATACCTTTGCCATAATTTTTATGCTACTTATAAAGAAAATTAAAAACATTCAAATCTGTGATTTTCTGTATACCATAAAATTAAATTACAGAAAAAATCAGTAGCACATCTACAGCTAAGGTAGACTTGTTATCCCATTTTCTTTCTCACTCATTTAAAAATATTGTGATATTTTTATAAGTTTTACATTTATAGAAAAGTTGCAAAGATAGTTTTTATGTAATATGCTAAATAGCAACCATTTACTCAATACCTGATATCATCTTTGTAAACATTTTATATGAATATGACGTTTATAAAAATTAATAAACCAATACCAATACATCATTACTAAGTAAAGTCTATACTTAGTACTGTGAGCTGCTTAGCTTCACCTAGTGACTGTTTTCTTTCCTAAGATCCAAGAAGGACATCACATTACATTTAGTCACCATTTTTCCCTAGGTTCTTCCTAAATGTAGTCTCACTGGTTTTCCAAATTTTACTGTTTCAAATGTTATAAATACTCCTATCTTATAATTCGTTTCTAAATTTAACTATTTCTTTTTAGGTAACTGCCACTAGATTAACACAGAAACATTACTTTCCAAATAATGCCGATCAAGTCTAACACTAAGAAACATTTCACAAGAAGCTGTTTTCACAACAGGCGAATAATGGATTTTAAATCTATAACAGTTCTTGGATGCTTGGTTTTCTAAGCATGCTTTGTAATAAAAGCTGTAAGATTTATTTGTAGCAAAAAATTATACACTCACTCTATTGCTGTGAGAAAATACAAAATAGAGTGAGAAATTTCAAATTGGATTCACATTTCTGTACGCAGTTTAAGTGAAAATTCTACTTGAGATCAATTTACTATCCTCCTCTGAATGAAGAGGTAGTCTAGAGGCATTTCTTGTTGTTTGTATTGTTTCCTTAACCTATCAATATCTTATTCATCTTTATTTATAAAATTAATATTCTAACTATATAGACCATGTAGGTAAATACCAGGCATTCATATCTGGCTGACCGACCCACCTTCATTATCTACACCACAATCTGTGTTACCTAGAAATAGCAGATTACTGACCAATATTTAGTGAGATTTGATATTTAAAAATAATAAATAAATATTTGAATATCAAGGCTATCAGAATCTTTTATATTAGATAAGTTTGTGAACAAATTAGGCTACTCCCCAACATGGGTGACCAATTTTCCCAATGTTCACAATTATCATTTAAAAGTTCATAATTAAAAATATCTTTGAATGTAATCCAAAATAAATAAAATGTATTATTCATATTTTTAATTTAATAATTATTATGTCGCCCTAAAATTGTTAAGTCTCGAATTTAGAGCTTTATTGCACTTTCAACCATTATATATAATATATACATGATTCTGGTGAATCTTCGACTTTAAATACATCAATATAGTACTCTATTGAAAATGTGCATATCTAAATTTTAGTTGGTATAAAAATTCTGATTTTAAAGGTTTTAGAGGATATATATTATACATTTGTAAAATTAAATATTTCAAGGTAAACAAGATTAAAATTATTTACTATCACAAAATACCATATATGTAGTTCACCTCTAAAAAAGTAAGTGTGTTCATCTCAAACACGTAAAAGTATTCTACAATGTAGCTCAAAAAAATAATACAAATATTCTCGAAGTTCATGTGATTTATTTCCATACTTTGGCTTCCTGAATCAGACATTATTCACTTGTATTTCAAAAAAGAATGATCTGCCAAACCATTTCATGAATACATACAGCTTATATAATTTTAAATAAATTTTCAGGGCTTTAGTGATTATCAGAAGTAAACTCTTTAGAAGTACCACATTTAGTACACAGCCTTAATATATATATATATACATATATATATATATATATATACACACACACACACACACACACATACATACATATATACACACACACATATATATGTGTGTGTGCATGTGTGTGTGTATATATGTATATATATATGTGTATATATATATATATATAAATAAACAAACAAAACAATCTTTGACAGTATTCTCTCCAAGCTTATATGAGAAAAAAATTCTGCAAAGTCAAAATCAAAACCTTTTGTTTGTATCATTCACCTTGAGATTATAGCTATGAGGCTCATAAATGAAGTTTTGTGTTCAAGTTATTACAATAACCATCCCCCAAAACGAAATGCTAAATCTATCTGTTTAGGATTATACACAAAAATCTGGAAGTATGGAGCAAATAAAATGAGATCCGTACATGGTTAAGTCTAATTCCAATTAAAATGAAATGGCTTTATCTTAGCTTCTTATTATTAATTAGATGATGATAAAGATTCCTGTCACTAAAAAGTTAATGCAGATTCATTCAACTTGTCTATATATCTATATTTACATTGGTATAGGTACACATAAATCTAAATGTTTTTTAAGAAAATAAGATGATTTTTAAAAATATTTTATTTCTGGTATAAATGCTACCTTATTATTTTACTTAATTCACCAGTTTCAATATTATGCTCAGTTTAACATGTGTTTCTAAGATAAATATTTGAAATATGCCAGCAATAGAAGAGCTGATGATATTTCACCATTTAGTGAACAGACTTGAAAGAAAAACAAAGATAAAATTGCATTAATAAAATTAGTTTCATTTCCCCCTCTAAGTTAAAGAAAGTTTTACTTTATGATGCTTTTGCTTTTTGCTAAAATTTAGAACTTCTTAATTAAAAAATAATAGGTAATAAGAATTGCTTTGGAACAATATATTTTTGTTCAGAATCTTATACATTCAAGAGATGAGTCACTTTGAAGAAATGCTTATGCACTTAAGAAACCCAAGTGCTTTCTAGAAAAACATACTGAGCCTAATGTATTTTTATTGGTGACTTTAAAATTGAAAAAAAAAAAACAGCTGGTATGGAAAATATAAAACTAAAATGGAAGGGTTTGACGATATAACCTTGCAGCATTGGGGCCTTTTGAGCTTGGGAGGCCCATGTGTGCTTCCTGTCAGTGACAGTGTGGCCTTCATTCTCCCCTGAAAGCCTGGGCTCAGCCTCGATTCTACTTCAAACACTGTTCTAAAGCTTTAGTGAAATAACTTATATGGAATCTAGAACAGTGTTTGAGCCTAATAATTGCTCAATAAATGACTATCAACATTATTATTATTTTATTGAATTTAGTTTTTATTAATTCTGTAAAATCATGTTAAAGTTCTCTTAGATTAATGGTCAAGGAACATAAGAAAAAATTTACAACAAAGTTATTTCAAAGAAACATTAAAAAATCGCATTCACTAATGAGCAAATATAAATAAAAATCCAGAAAGTGTAATTGTTGTTGTTAAATTAACAACATCATAATACACAACACTATGGTAAAATATCTCAAATATTACTAGCTTATCATTATAGAAAATAATATAATAATAGCTATTTATTAGCTATTATGTAATCATTATAGAAAATAATATAATAATAGCTATTTCTAGTTTTAAGAACAATCTGGAGATTTGACTAAGTACTTCAACTTTTGGGTAAATTTTATAATGATAAAAACTTTGAATTTCAAATACAAATTTCAAAAAGTTCATAGATTGTTTGGTGTTCATATAAATATGCATGTTGACCAACAGTAAAGAATATATACTACTAAATTGCAAATTTACAATGATCTCAGTAAGTCATATATGCCGTTATTAAATTTAAGTGTCCTATATAAATACAATTAATTCCCAAAATGTCATAATGCATGAGAAGAATCTATTAATTTATTTTAAATCAGGACTGAATAACACTATCATACTGAAACTATGTTAAGAAGTTTGTTTCCTTTTCAAGAATGCTCCTATTAATAGCTCATTCTAACGCATAGTAGATTTCCATCTGAAATCTTAGGGTATAATTGATACTCTCTGATACAGTGAAAAATAATTTTTTTTGAAAAAGTATTAGCAAGTTTTATATTTCCAGCAGGACTGAAAATTTATGTAGCAAAGTCTCAATAAAAATACAACCTGAGATAGATAATACTATCAAATGTATAGAATATATAAACATGGGACATGGCCCTTAGTTACTAACTAAAAATATTTAGTTTCAGAGGACTGACATTCTTAGTTTTCTGCTGGATTTTTGAAAGTTTGGGAGGATGCTGCTACAGCTGCTTGGGTAAGAACAAACACCTATGTTTAAGTCCAGAGTATTTAAGCAAACCAGTAAAATTTTAGGAGATGGCCTGATATATTATGGCTATCACAGATTTAATTTAAACCTAGTGATATTTTATATGTCTTGAAAACTAGGCATCTACTTTTCATGTTCTCTTTTCTGCATCAAGAACCCTGTGATAAGATCTAAAAACTGGGGCAGTAAAAACTTCATTATCACCAAGTGGGGTCTTCACAGTGCTTTAGCAATTTATAAATCAAACTCATTTGCCTTCTGTAATGAATAAGACAAAGAAATTTGGAGAGCAATTGTGATACTTCTATTTAAATAGTCATAAATGTCATAGTTTCAAAAAGGTTAATTTGCAAGTAAAAATATCTTTCCTTCCTATACATAAATAAGACTGTTTTTGAAGATTAGCAGGGTGACATTAGAAAGCTAGAATCAAAATATCCTTAATGCTTTTTTGAGCTCCCTTTACTGATTTTTAGACAGTTGTTAACTAACCGAGATGTTCAACAAAACATATATAATTAACGAGAAGTCCAGTTGAATGCTAGCATCGAGAGTAGTTTTCACAGCTGGGCACACAGTTCTACTCCAGACATTATCAATTAAGTTGTTCTATTTGTACAAAGAAAGGAAAACAAACTCTAGGCAAGCCTTTTACCTTCCTCAGGCCTCAGGACATGGAAGGAAATAGGACACTCGCCAAAAGAAAATAAATAGTTGTAGAGGATATTGATTGGAAATCTTGATTGTCATCAATTGTAAATATGTAGACTTAACATGCAGAACATATTCTAGCAATCTTCCTCTTCAACTTTTAATTATTTGAGCTGAATTAATTACGGCTTCATAAGAAATGTCACCCAAAGAAATAATTCAGACAAAGCATTGATACAACTTGTTCAAGCTCTTTCAGGCCTTACTTTTTTTGCACTAATTTTTGAGACTTTGCCAAAGGATTGAGATATTGTACACCTAATTGTTGCATGTACTTTTATAAGTTGTGCATGCATTTTCATTACATTTATTTTCTTTTGATTCTTCCTTACATAGTCCCATGATGTAACGGTTTTTATAAAAAGAATGTACTTCCAAAATAACTAATAAACATTGTGGTTTCTCAAGCATGTGCACAAAACCAAAAGGCATTCTAAGCATTTCTCGTTCCTTAATAATGCCAAGTGTCTGGGATAATGGAACGTTTGATATAAATACCAGCTCACTGGATCACTGCATCAAAGGAGCATAGATTTTATAGCTCTTAAGTATTCTATGAAGTACTGTGAAGTTCTGAACAAATAAACTGCAGTGCACAAAGAGTACAAAGTAATTTTCAGAAATTAGCTTCAAGTCCCAGAATTTAGAGGTATTATGCTCGGGAAAATATATTTGAAAATGAAAATAAAAATTAATCTAAATAACCTATTTTAAATATACTGCACTACCAAACAAAGAGAGAAGCTAATTTTTATTAACAAGAAAATCACAATCTATTTTTTCATGATGGAGCCTTATAGGTTTTGCAAACAATTTGACATTCAAGAATAAGAGAAATACTTCAAACAATATAAGCAAATAGTCAACAGATACATGAAAAGTTGCTCAACAATTAGAGAAATGCAAGGCAAAATCACAGTGAGATAATGCTTCGCATCTGTTAGGATGGCTAGCATCAAATAATAATAATAAATAATTAATAATAATAATGTATAGGTGAGAAAGCAGAAAAATTTAAAATGCTTGTACTCTGTTGGTAGGAATGTAAATTGATATAGTCACTATGAAAAACAATATGAAAACTTCCTTAAAAAATTTAAAATGTCCACCCATGTTGTCGCAAACAAATAGACCTTGAGATAATCATACTAGGCAAAACAAACCCGAGAGAAAATATTGAAAACCACTTGATATTACTTATATGTGAGATGTAAACCTAATAGCAACAAACAAATAGAAGAAACAGAACTCATGGACATGTACAATAGACTAGCGGTTACCAGAGGGTGAGAGGTGGGAGGTAGATGGAGTAAAAGGGGTCAAATATGTGGTGACAGAAACCTAACTATGGGAAGGAAACACAAAATGCAATATATGTGACTTACTGTTAAATCGTACACCTGAAACTTACTGTATTTTTTAACAAATGTCACCAAAACTATAATCAATTGAAAATAATAATAATTAATCATCATAATAATAAATGGAAATACAAAATGACTCATCACTCCCCCTGCTGGGTATTTATCCAAAAGAATTGAAGTAGGATCTTAAAGAGTTATCTGCATTCCCTTGTTTATCACCACATTATTCACAGCAGAGATTATTAATGTTAATTTAACAGAAACTGCTCAATAGGTACCTTAGAATGACTAGGTTGGCATCTGAGATAACCTCTGTCTTAGACAGCACTCCTATCCCTTCGCAACCCTTTACCTGTTCTACTCTTCATCACAACACTTATCAATGCCAGACATTATCTTTCGTCTTTATTGGCTTATTTTCTGCCTTTTCACAGAAAGAGTGAAGAGGGAACTTTATCTTTGTCATTCCTGCTCAACCCCAGCACCCAAAAGGACATCTGAAACATAGTAAGTACTTAATCAATATTTATTGTGTTAGATATTTATTTTTTAATAAATATAATCTTAATAATTTAAAATATTACCTATTAAAATTTGAATTTATGTACTAGTTCGGTTTCTTTAGCTTTTGTCAAGATAAATTTATTTTAATTGTATTTGAACTTTAAATATATAAGTACAATGAAGTTTTCCTATATAATTAATGTTAGTAAAGTAATTGTCCAATTAGTTACCAATTTTAGACCAAATAAACAGGAACAAAATTATTAGTATCATATGTGTGATATTTTTTTGAAGATGACTTCCTTAAATTGTTTTTCTTTCAAAGTAAATATAAAGTAAAGGTCTTGTACTTTCTAAATAGCAAATGTTAATAACATTTTCATCATCTATATAATTTAGGTGTTATTTATAAAACATAATATTAAATATAAATTCCTGATTTGCACAAATAGATCCCACTTTGCATAAAATAAGATAATAAAATCACTTCGTATGGTTTTCACTTAGGCGGAGACCAAAAGCAAAAACTTGAAAAGAGCTTATCTAGAAACATTAATCAGTCTATGAGCAGAAATCTATTATTATTATATTCTTACATGTACAAAACATTGTACAAATTTATTATATGACCTTATATGTTTAAAACACTGTATAATAGAAGCAAACATAAAAAGAGTACATTTTAATGGGAATTAAATAATATGTATATGAGTAACTAAACCACAAGTTTTATACATATGGGAAGAATTCCTAGGCCTTTTCTTTTAAAATAAATTTAAAATTAATTAGAAAAAAACAGCCTAAGACACATCAAAAAATCTGAAAGCAATGTCACACTGTTGAGGTCATTAATGCTAAAGAGGAGAGAGGTGAGAGTTCAGTGGCACTACGGCAGTGAAGATAGAGTCTGAGGTTCAAGTAGAACTTGAACCAGGTATGGAGGCAGAATTGTAATATGCATCCCAAGATCCACACTCTTGTGTGTTGGCAGAACTTGTAACTTGCTTTTGACCAACAGAATATTACATAGGTGACGTCATATTGCTCTTGTGGTTATGTTATTTTGTATGGCAAAGAGGACAGATTTAAGATGTAGTAAGTTTCCAAATCAGTTAACTTTATGGACACAAAAAGCAGATTATTCAACCTGGACCTGACCTAATGAGGTGAGTACTTTAAAAGCAGGTACAGAGGTCAAAGGCTGAATAAGTCAGCAGCAACATTATTATCTGGCCTTGAAGAAACAATCTTCCATGAATTCTGAGCTACAGTGAAAAACATTTTGTCAAGAGCCAGTGATCTTGGAGAACCTTGAGCCTCAAATAAAAGCCTAGCCCTGGCTAAAACCCTGATGTGAGATCCTGAGCAGAGGACCCAACTAGTCCCCAGACTTGTGACCCAAGGAAACTATGAGAAAATAAATGTTTAAGCCACTAAAATGATGATGGTTTTTATGCAACAATAGAAAATATATACATATAAAAAATGAACATTTTGGTGATATTGACAGTGACACTGACATGCTTGCTACTTGTTGTGACAAAAGCTACTAACTCTGAAAAGCACATGTGAGCACAATGTAAACTTGTACTGTCAGAAAACTTGGTTGGAAACAGAGTGGGTATAAGGTGGGATTCATGAAAGTATAGCACAGGTCATTGTGTTTATATAAAAAATATCATGTTTTATATTTTGACTTTTCTCTGTTTTTTTTACATACATTGCACATATGAGGAAATTGAAAGTCAGAATAATTACTTGCAGGGTGTAGAACCAATTAGAATTATTTTAGAAACAAACAGAACTTTGACTTAATAGAATAAAAATTAGAGATTCATTGATGATTTCTGAACATTGTGACATTTCAAAGCTCACTTTAATCAAGAGGAATTTAGAAGAAGTTTGAAGTCTGTACCAGCAGAGCACAATGATTATGATCAGGCAGCTGGCTTCAGACAGCTTGGTCTGACTCCCAGCTCCGCGGGCACCATAACTCTTGAAGCTTTGGTCTCTTGATATCTACCACATAAGGTGTTGTGCATATAAAATGAAATGATGTTTATAAATACTTAACACCTTGCAAGGCATATTGTGAATCATTAAAAATTTTAGTAGCTATAATCATTAATTATTATTAGTCAAAGAAACAAGAACTAGAGAGATCAATTCAGAGAATGTCAAAATAATTCTAGCTGAGGTGGGACAGTCTGGGTCACAGTAAATTCGATCAGAAGGGTAAATGGAAAATAGAGAACTTGATAAAGCTCTGTTACAAAGGAAAGAATATTAAACTTGGGGACTCTCTACATATAGTACAGTAAGGATGGCATAAGTTTAAAACACCTATGAATTTTCAGACCTAGGTGAGTAAAAAAGAGAGTATATCATTAACTGGCTAGAAGACAAATTAGGATAGAGAACCCTGTTAGGGAGAAGATGATGAGTTCATGGGGTCTTTGCTGCCACCATGAAATCAATGTTAAAATGTCTAGCAGACCTTTGTAAATAGATTAATAATGTTTAAATCTGAGCCAAAGCTAAAGATTAGGAAGATATCTGTGAAGACAGAATGATTGTAGCTATTAGAGTGAATGGACTTTCTATGAGGATCCACAGAGAATGAAAAACAGTGAGGTAAATGAATTATATACAAAGTAGTGCAGAAATTTCAAGAATAAAAATGTTTATGCCAAGCTTCATTTCAAAAGTAAAACACTGGGCATTGCAGACCCAAATGTAACATAGTTAATAAAAGTCCTATAAACCTTTCCACTTTTAAGTTAAACTTTCTCCACAAATCAAACTTTTATCTATCCATTGGGATCGGCTTAATAAGGACACTGAAAACTTGGATAATGAGGATTCCCTAGGGAATCTGATGCAAGTCCATGGCCCACTGGGGATCTGTGTTATAATTACTGCTGCCAGCACTCACCTCTCCTACACAGACGGCCTAACTGCTACATGAAAACAAGAATCAACTGGTGGTCAATATTTCCCTTTGTAGCTCAAACAGAACAAGAAATAATAAAGTATTTAGCTCTTCCTAAACATTCAAGAGCCCACACTAGACTACCTCTTTTTGTACTGTTTCAAAAGTACTAATTTTATTTCGGTTACTTCATTTGTTCTCCTAGACTACTCGAAATATTGGCAACTAAGTAATAACCTAATTTAAACCTAAAGGTTTAAATGCGAGTAGCAGTTGATAGCACAGATGCTGATTAACTGAAGTGGGATAAATTCCAACATGTATTTGTATCTGACTTTTTTCGAGAAAAAAATCCTTCAAACTCTTAGGAAGCATGAATCGCTTTATTATATTGTTTCTTATTCTGTTTGAGATACAATGGAAAACACTGCCTGCTGCTAATATTTTGAATAATACATGAGATGGAATAGATAGCACCTTTCAACATTAAATACAGAGAATAAACTCTTTAAGACAGTTATTGTATACTCTAAAGTGGGTATACTAAAAAATATATGCCATGAAATGATTTGAATATGACAATAGTTAAGGGAAAGATTTGGGAACATAGTAAGAAGTATTCACGTGCAGTGAAGAGGGTATTATAGAAAAGAGTTGTAAATAAGACACATGCAATTGCATATCTTACCCAAATAGAGGTGCTATAAAGTGCAGTATAGGTGAAACAGAAATGAATTTGATTTAATTGATTAATCCACCTATTTCTAGTTGTGTAACCATGGGCTGAAGAGGTGGAGAGCTTTGATCTGAGTTTCTTCTTTCTCTTGTCTAACATAAAGATAACATGAACTTTTATATGGTTATTTAAATATTAAATGATTTGATATGGATGAAATATATACGTATGCATATTAGTACTTTGAATGGTCTTTTTTCTTCTTCCTCTTCTTAGATATATATATATGCAAATCAAGACTCAAAGACCTTATGTTTAAATATCAACAGGTAATTTATCACAAGACAGCAAATGTGTTTACTAGTAGCAACTCACTAGTTCTCTTTTTTTGGAAAGATAAATGGAACCACCTCCATGATCCTAAATGAGGCAGTTCAGAATTTGATGGACACCAAGGTCACACCAATTACTGTGGCTTTGAGATAAAGGGGCACATAACCATGGAGTGCATGAAAGCATCTATCTCTTTATGAAATTAAGAACCTTTGTTTTTAGGGTTTTAGAAATTAGAAAAGAAAAGTCCCTGGTGGTCATTAAAACATTATCTAATATGTTTGGTGGAAATAGTCCAACCATGAAAGGTAAATTATTTTCATTTTCTCATCATCTGTGGGGAACATAGTTCAGGTTTGTATGTTTGAATTGCTACCATATGTTTATTTTGATTATTACTTTGGTGGTGATACTTGCACAGAGAAAAAATATCACTACAGTAATTTTCTCTTAACTGTCAATTTCAATGAATCTATTTAAATAAATCCCAATTTAAAAAAGTACTTTCAAATCTTTTCCATTGTACTTGAGAATTGCTGGCAGTGCTATGAACCAGTTATGAGCTGGAAAAATATTCTCTGTATTGACATGCAAATGAACTCACTAAGCAACCACTTTGCTTTAGAGATTTACATAATTTGATACCAAAAGTCACATTAAATTAATATTAATTACTTGGTTTTAAAGCAAGAAAGTTCAGAGTTAAGCTGCTCTTCTTCCCACATTTTACCACATCTACACATGACAACAATGATTCACTAGGAATAAAAATGTTTTAGATGTAGGGATATCCAGGATTTATTTCTTAGAAATGCATGACTTATTACCCAAAGATTTATAGATAATAAACCTGAAGTATCTCTTTTAGAGAAAATAACTTTCAAATTCTTTATCAGAACTTATATTTTCTCAGAATCAATGTAGGCAACTCTTCATTATGCACACATCCACTTTGTTTCGTATTCCTGGCAAATGTTCACTTCCAATTGTCTCTTCCTTTGCCAATCAGCATGAGAATTCCTGACTGATATTTTTATGCCAAAAAACTGGTGTGTGCTCAAGCATACTAGCCTAAATTTTTTAAAAAGCTAACTAGAAGACACATTTTCCCTTAAAATTATTTACTGTATTATAGCTTGTTATGTACATTACTGTTATGTTAAGTAGCATTTGCCGAATGTTCCAGATCATTCTCACGGCATGATTTTGGTAGAGTAGAAGCTACCAAAAATTATACACATGTGCACACACACACACACACACACACACACACTTATTATATCAAATGTTTATCTATTGTATAATTCTTCCTCTTTCAGAAAACTCATTGAAAACCTCATTAGAATCCTGGAATCCTGAATTTACTAAACATACTATTTTATCCATTATAATCATATTAACTTTCTCAATCCCAAGTAGAAAGCACAAAGGGACCAATTGTTTTGTTGTGTAGTGACCAGTTGGATGGGAAAATTAGGATATTCCACAGGGGACCTTACAACTCACCTTAAGCAAACCATGCCCAAAGGAACTGAAGGCACTGAAGCAGAAGGTGATTAAGTATGTTTGGCAAAGGATAATTGGTCACATGGCCATTACAACCTTAGCAACAGGAAGTATTTTTTTCCAGTTTATTAGTTCATGAGGGTCTTTTGTTTTTCTAATATAGTCAATAATAAAAAATATTAAAGTTAGTATGGTGATTTGGGATTAATATAAAAGACCAATAGGAACACATTATTCAGGGTCTTTTGGCATCATTGACACATGAGTATTACATATGAAAATAGTTATTATTCAAAATATCTCAACAAACTATTGCCTAATTTCTTAAATGTATTGAAGCTACTATAAAAAATGATTCACTCAAAGTATTTGGCATAGTTCAGGCTTATTATTACTTTCTTTACTTCTTTGCTGTACATGTTAGTAAAAAGAAAAAAGAACAATATGTAATCTTGGTTAAATAAAACCCAAATTGTTCACCTTTATCGTAAATTCCAACAAACACACATAGTTATTTAACTTATATGTAAGGAAAAAATAAACATCTGTACAGGAACTTTTTTTAGTTTCATTTTTTGTCTAGATCAATGTGCTTTAAGAAACTGAGAAACAATTTAGAAAAAAAAGCTTAAGTGTGTCATGTAACATAAATTATTTCAGTAATTTTTCCACGTGCTTTGTAAAAGTTCATCACCTTGAAGTAAAAAAAAAAAAGTATGATATACACTTGTGTTGCCTATGTAATAAAATGAGTTAATGCTTTAGTAGGCTATCCATTGTTGGGGTACTGAGCATTTCTTTAAATTTTACCTTTATTAGGCAAGTTATGACTTCAAAACATGGTCATTTCTTTGTGGTACAAGAAGTAATGAAGGGCCACCACATCTGAATGTCTTTCATAGAAGTCTTCAAAGTTGGCAATTTTATTTGTTTACAGTAGGAGCAATAATCTATATCTAACTAGTGCTCCCCAGCCAGATGCTAACTCTGAGGTAACCATAATCTCCTAATTTTACCCCTTCGGAAGTAATATATAAAAGCTAAACATGTTAAAAAATTAAGAAAAATGCTTTGAATATTTTAAATTTTCAAATGAACCCACCTTTGACTGATTTCATTATTAGCAGTAGCATGTTTTGATTTTAGCACTTCACCATCTCACTGTGACAATATTAACTTCAACTAAAAGAATTTAAGACACTGGTAGTTCAAGCTCAATGTCTGTAATTGAACAAAGACCTTTTGGAAAACTTTATGCAAAAAGAAGTCAATGAGATATTCATACATTTGGATGAATATAGTGTTAATATAAGTTATTGCCTTTCGAGTAAGTTGTAAAATTAATACATATGCTGATGTTTCAATACAATAAAGGAAAAATAAAACTGTACTTAAAAGAAGCCATATTGTGTTTGAAATTCAACAGTATGAGTATTTATATCAATACAATTAGTTTTAAAGAGAAGATTTCAAAATATATAGAAGGAAAAAATGATTCCCATATATTCAAAGGAAGCTTTTGGTATAAGATTCATAGCCCAGTGTTTCACAAATCCCTTTTGGGTCCTCTACTTGCATAGTCTTTAAAAATTTATAACAATATTTAATGTAAGATCACATGACTGACAGAAATCCTACAAAGAACTGCTTAGGGTAAAATATGATAACAACTTAAAAAAATTTACATTTGACTTCTAGTGTTTGCAGTAATATCCATTTCTTGTAACAGTCACTCACTCTCATGTAGAACTGTGCTGTGAATAAAATGAAAAAACTCTACCCAGAAGAATTATTTTAAATCATAAACTTTGAAGCTAAAGTTTATTCTTGTTAGTGTAATGCAACTAGAGTAAAATTTTTAAGATAATTAAAAATACAAAATACTGAAACTTAGTGTACTCTTCAATTGCTGAAAAACTGAGCCCTAGTCAGTTGAGTGATACCTATTAACTCTGAAACAGCTTATATTTTACCCATTCCTATTAACATAGAACATCTTGTTACAACCTGAACTCTCTCCCTGGAAAGTAAAGGAAACCTCACCCCAGTGTTTTCCAGCCATCATTTACGTTTAATCTAATGTTACTGAATGACATAAATGAAAGCTTATAATTCTGTTTCTTAGACGAACCATCATGCCTGTCAAGTAAAGTCTGAGAAGTAATAAGAAATACAGAGCACCAGCTAACTTCTATCATTTAATAATTGTTCACTATAAGTAGTGCTTGGTGGTTTCCTGTGCTGAATTATTTCTCCATACACACTCAGAACACATTGCCAATTGACAAAAGGAACACAGCTTCAAAAGAAAACCTCCTAAGTAGAGAAAAGCCCTCTGTTAAGCATGCAAGAGGTTAAACATTGCCGAAATAGCGAGATATTTTCTCAGCCCACGCTTCCCACTTCCATTCAATTACAAACAGCAGTAGCAACTATAACACAAGCTAAAACCGTATTATTAAATCAAAGCTTCCCATTAGCATCCACCTATAACCTAAGGGGAGGCGAGGGGTGACATTTACTAGTCAATAGAAGAACAAACAGCCCACAACTTAGAAATACACATGACCTTGGGGCATAGAATTCTGAGACTGAGTTTAATAAGTTTTATTTGGATCTCCTGCTTAACAACATATCTAAATGAACCCTGTGTGGTATAAATGCTTCTTTTTCTACCACCTCCCCTCCAAAACTGTTAAGAAAGCTCTGCACTTTGCAGTCTATGCTTTAGATACCAGAGGTAATATTAACTACTCAGAGATTAGCCCAGTCAAATGTTTTTTTTTTAAGATTGTATTTTTTAAAACAACTTGTTGGTCAATTTATTTAATGTAATTTACTAACACATTTGGGGGTTTGCACTGAATGGGTCTTGGGTTTTTGAGCCATGCTGGAAATGTTGCTCTTCAAAAATTTATATTTATAAAACAAGATGTAACATGATGACATTAACTTCACACACACACACACACACACACACACACACACACACACACACACACACACACACACCACAAAGCCCTCAACTTCCCCTCTAGAATTCGGTGCATAATCACCAATAGATGTTCTTGTAATAATAACAGCAATAGCAATTATGAAAATAATTATTACCATCATTGCCAAAAGTCCCATTTCAAATTTTAAAAATAATCTTAACTCGCTTTTCAATTTCTTCTGCCTTGCTCCACCATTTGGAATCATGTATAACAATATTATTTTCCTTACCTTCTTTTAACAGTCAAAAAAAAGTCTCCCAGAAAGATCTCTAAATGGTGTGGATCTATAAATCACAGTAGTAACAATCATTTAAAAAAAAAAAAAAAGGAAGGGAAAAAAAAAAAAACTAAAAAGATCCTCTTGGCTGAGACAAGATGTAAATAGTTTGGTTTACAACTATCGAGATCTCCAAAGTCACGCCTGAATGGGCGCTCAGGTGGCACATAGAGGACTCTCTCCCACGTCCGATACCTCTCTCACTCCTTTGTCAAGTTGATATAGTCCTGGTGGCGATGCGATCCCACGGGGCTCAGAGGGTGCAAGAGGGCGTTGCCTCGAGGTGCGGGAGCGACCTGTCCGCTAGAGTCCCGGTTCAGCACCACGGACAGCGCCAGCTCCGCTCACCTGCAGTTTGTCTCGGTCCCTGAACCAGGCTGATTCTCGCGCCTCCTCCCTCAGCAGGAGATGCTGCCACTCACCCAGGCGGGCCCCACCCCCACCGCTGACGTAACGACTTTGCATACCGACTCCCTGAGAGGTGTGGGTCCGCCCCCCTCGACCGACTGGGCTTTTGTTAGGGTCAGCTGAGACGATGGAGACAGAATCCGGGCTGACGATCAACGTGGGCATCTTTGGACTTCACCATCCATCCACACCAGCAATCTTGAAGAAACTAGATGCTTTTGGTGTCGCATGAGCCTCTCTCTCTGCCTTCGCTGGGACTGCCTTTTCGGTGCACCCTAAAAGATCACTTGCCCGCACGGCTCTGGCAGAAAGATGGGCGGGGGAAGGGGCAGAGAGAGAGGAGAAGCTGGGCAGGCAGAAGGAGAACGGATGGAGAAAGAGAATCAATCGATTGCACCATTCAAAAAATTAAAAATAAAAATCCCCGATCCTTTTAATCTTTCTAACCAAACTTTCCTCCTTCTCCTGCCATATGTGTATTGGAAAGGATGCGATTGGGGTGCCGTTCCCTTTGCTCGGTTCACGGAACTGCTAGAGGGAGTCACTGCAGCAGAAACTTGTTCTGGAGAGAGAAAAAAAATGCTTTGCGCACTGAGAGAAAACGTGAAAGCTTGAAATGCTTGGCATCCTTCACAAATAATTTAAATTAAGTCTCTTAATTTGTCATATGAGGGCTGCATAGTATGTATCAGGCTTCACGTGTGTTATTGTAAAATCTGCAGAACCCTCCCTTTTCCTTCTTACGATGTAAATATTTCATCTTCGTAAGTGGATTAGGAGATTCCAAGGCTAAAAAAAAAAAGCATTCAGTAAAGAGAAAAAGTGAAAGTTCTCAGCTTCGACTTCCACTGCCAAAATCCTGAAGGCTATGCAATATTTATTATGTCTAATATATCAGTTATTCTATGAAAGATGGGGAATGCTGGAAGCGTTTCATAGCCGTTAGCAGTTCTCTCAGTATATGTGATGTTTCTTGTCCCAAGGAGGCTATCAGGGCCTTGACAGCAAGAGAAAGAAGGGCTATCAGGCCAGATTCCTGACAGCTTAAACTTGTAAACAAACAGTGAATTGAACCTATCAATCATCCTAAAGAGTCGTTATCCACATACTAGCTACATGTCCCACCTACAGCCATTAGGACGTACTTGTAAGAAGAAATGGGCAAATAAAATCAAGCTTAAATTTTCTTAAGTTGGCTAAAACATCTGTCATAAAAAGTTTTGCCAAGAAATTTTGTAGCACTCAACACATTGTTTTCCATTAAAATGCATACCTAATGATATGTGACATTGTATTCCTGGAAATTAATATAATTTTGCATGAGTTCTATTGCAGGGATTCTATTGAAATGACTATATTTGTTTATTTTCCTTTTAGAAAAAAATAATCAATTTGATTTTCTGTAATGTTTTAAGAAATTATTTGAGGAAGCATATTTACTTTGTAGGCATATATACCCAGATTCCTTCTTAAGAGTCATTTAAAAAGGAGAAAAGGACATAGCATTTTTGCCTCTGACAAATTTTTTCTGTTTTATATCTACATCACCTTTCTTTTCAGCTTTCTTCCAGAATTAATCAGGTCCTTTTCCAAATATTAAATTCCCTGGGAACATCTATCAAACACATCTAGACCATATTACATCCAAGTAACCCGCAATGTTCTCTTTTCCTCTGACAACTATTGATTTCATGTAAGTATATAAATAATAAGTGCCATGCCTTTTGCAACTGCTTATTACACAGACATACTCACATATATACACAAATATTCTACAAGAGCCTCAATTCCCTAAGCGATTTTAATAATGGTTTCAGACACCATGGTGGGATTGAAAGTTGACATCTGGAGGCAGATGGGCATTCTACAGTTAAAATTAAAATGGTGCCAGTTGAGTAACATATACTTAGGGTGATCAAAGTACACATGTTATGCTTCTTTTGAAAATGCCACATGGGATCTCTTGTTCTACTTCATACCTAAATGTCAGAGAAGACTTATAAGTTCACTGTGGAAAAAATATAGAGTGTGCTTTGAAATTCCACCAAATCTATATCATATGTTGTTTAACAGACACTATTTTTCAGCTTACTCTAGCAATCAGATCATTTTGGGCTATACACTTAATTAAGGCAGACATAATATATTTTTTTAAATTATCAGAGTGATATTGATCAACAATATCCAATTAGTTTCAAGTGTACTATTCAATATATATTGCACTGTGTGTTCACCACTCACAGTTAGATTTTCTTCCATCACCAAATATTTGACTCCTTTACCTTTATTTACCTCCTTCCTCTCTCACTTCCCTTTGGTAACCACTAGTCAAGCTTAATGGATGAAAAGGATTAACAAACCTATGTTTTCCATATGGAAAGAAAAAACAGACCATTTTCTCATTGCCTTAAAAATATATAAAGAATAAAAGAAAAAAAAAGAAATAGTACAATTGTATCATGTATATGTGAAGATGTGCACATGCTGAAAAGTTTTGGGAGGTCGGTACCCTCCTAGGAAATTCGAGGTTTTCTTCTGTCCTAATTGGCTGTGTGACCAAGACCAAGTTATTTACATTCTTTCATTGCAATTATCATTTGTAAAATTTGTACTAAATTCTTCTTAAAGTTCCATACATGTCTGTGATTCTGTGATTCTATGTTAGAATTAAAAACTTCAGAAATTTCTATATTAGAATGCAATACCTTAAGAACTATCCCCCTAGGTGTAATACATTCACATTTGGTTACTAAGACTGTGAAATGGTACCATAGGGAAGTGGAGAAAGAGACCAAGTGACTAGTACCAAGAATGAGGCTAATGAGGTCAAAAACTGTTTTACCTATGAAACTAAGAAAGGACTGAATGAGTCTATTAAAGGCATCACTTATTTTACATAAGCAATATTACAATATTCTCACATATAATCACACATGTAATTACTGCCAGGATATTTAAAGTAATTGTAAAGCAACAATAAAATGTAAGGCATGCAGAATGTGATCAAATGGATTTTTAGTTGTAAATTGCCATTGGAAAGATAATAAAAATATTAAGTAATTATACTCAAGAAAAGTATTTTTAAACCTGAATGAGTACATCTACTTAAGGATTTCAATTTAGGTAATTTACCTGAACATATTAAAATGTAATACACTGAAATTATGAAGCTCATTGTGTTGTTGTCTTGTGTGTGTATATTTATACTTGTATGAAAGATTTACTTCTTAATCATATTGCCTTCTGGTTCTCTATTTTTGGACTCTTGTAGTGTCATCAAATTTCATATGCTCCTTTCGAATAATAATTATTCTAATGTATTTGTAGTACATTAGAATTGTAAATACTCTAAAGATAATAATAATGTGAGCTTTGTTAATTTTTCTTTTTGAATCAATTATGCGAAGGTTTGCTATGAATTAAGAACATACTTATTTTGAAAAGCAAATATTCACTGCTTTTTTTCTAGGTAATTTTCACTTTTAATTTTAGGGGATTAAAATAAAGCAGGGCCAGGAAAAAGTCATAGCCATAAATGACTAAGCCTTTCTTAATTAAAGAGAGCAGTAAGATTACAACATAAGCACAAAATGTGTCTATGTTAGAGAGCTCAACTTTCCAGTAAAACGAGCTTATACGTGATTGTGCTTTCTTCTGATACATATATGCACATCATATTTTTAGAGTGGATGCTGCATGTAACAATTAGTTCTGATGAAAAAAGAATTTCTAAAGTTAAATCTATGCTCTTGCTTTATAACCTTTCAATAGCAATACCAAATGTTAAATGTACATTGTTTGACAACATCATTTGAATATTTAGCACTTGAAAATATATTTTCCTCTCTTTAACTTTCTCCTTTGTTTTTTTTCCTTATGTTTCTTTCTTCTTTCTCTTCTTCCTTTTCACTTATTGTTCCCTCTGGGCCTTTCTCTCCCTCTCATTACCTACCTTTTATTTTATTTTAATAAAACATTTATGGGAGATATAGCTGTCATGCTATGGGATATTGAAACGATACTGCATTGTTGAATGAAATTTTATATAAAGCACTTATGTCTAAATGTCTTAGCTAACTCAAAATTGTGATCTTAAATGCACTTTGTGTATTAGAGAGGTTGGTGGGGGGAAGCATGAACTGAAGAGGATTTTCAAATATGTTTCCTTTTGATATACGAGGTTTATGATATACGAGTCAAAACCTAAATGCTAACATATAAAGCTGAAGAATGAAGAATGCTATTGAGTTACAAACATGTACACATTATTGATCTAAGTGGGATTTGCAATCAACTACACAGTTTTCATGAGATTAAATTAGCTTAATTTTGAAAACTCTCAAAATATGTTGAAAAATGAGATTATGTTTAATTTTTCCTTTCACTGTCTGTCATAGCGCAGGCATTGTGCTAGTTTTGGATAAGAAATTGTTACATCTATCATGAGTAGCATGAAAGTCAATTTTTTTTCATACTAGTATCTTCACACTCAGAGAGATACACTAAGAAAGACTTTATAATTTTAATCATAAATGTACCATCAAAATGGTAAATTTTATAAATGATTAGTGGCCTTTTACAGAAATACCATGCTAAAACTTGGATATAACTTTTCATTCTATTCTTCAAATTCTTAGATCAAAGGACATTTAAATTTTTTAATGCCCACTGTGTAAATAGGCTTTCCAAATTTCACAAGAGCCTGGGCAAGTGTATAATATGATAAAAGCTATAAGTTCAAGAAATTGGTTGACGTCTGTCATTATGGAGGTAACATTAAATAGAAAAAGGATAGAACAAGTTTCAGTAAATGCAACTTAACTGGAAAACTAAAACCAACAGCTTTAAACAGAACAATCTAGACTGAGTTTTAAAAAATAGATTTGTTTATTGTTGTCAGTAACCTAGTGTTTATTATTGTCAATAATCATCATCAATAATTTGGGGTAAAATTCAAATTCTGAATTTGGATTTAGAATTTAACTCTGATGGGCCATTCAAAAGACCACTGTAGACTACAACGAAAGGATACACCATGATGCTGAGTGTGAAAAGACCCATAAATCTAATATTTTTTATAATGTAAAACATGGATTTTTGACTTTTTAAGTTTTGTCTTCTAAATTAAAGGGAAAAATAAAACTGGTTTTTATCTAAGCATATCAAGTGAAATGAACATTCACAGACAGATTTACCAAACTCACATTTGTGTTATCTAATCTAGTTTTGGGTATTTTATGCACTTTTATCTGCCACGTTTGAAAGCTCCTTTATACACATACATCCTCTTTCTCCCAAAGCAATACAACTATAAGTTTTACCCAGAGCTATATTTTGCTTTTTTGTTTTGGCTTGGTAAAAAATATTTACTTTTTTTTTTTCTTAGTATGAAAACAATGAGAATGCGCTTTCAATAAAACTGTCTTCTATTAATACATCCATAAATAAAATTCTCAGGCTCATAGCGATGGTTGTTCTATCAAGGGGAGTATCAAATGAACTGAAGAAATAAGGAATTATTTGTATAATAAGTGTAAATGAATAAATTACAATTGTTTTATATGGCCATGTGTCTATTCAATTTGGGATAGCCTCATTAAGAAGATGATGGCTATGGGCCTAGCCTATAAAAAAATCACTTAGTCCTTGGCTTGATAGTAAAAAGAAATCTGGGAATAAGTTTTTGTAAATTAAATGTTGAGAGAAAACAACATAATTAGATTTTCTCAGATTTATATAACACATATATCTGAGCAATCTTTTTTCTCTATATAAACTTTAATGTTTAAAATATAGTAGAAAACAATACTTAAAATAACTTTCATTAATTGAGCTCGATGTACACTGCTGATAGTTTTGGTGTAGAAATTGCAGTAAACTCAGAAAAATTTACAAGTACCAGGTAATTCAAGCAAATGCTTTACAACTCAACCATATATTCTACGATTAAATTAACTTTAGAGAAATATTTATATAATATACTTTTTTCTGCTTTTATTGAAATTAGAAATAAGTCAGTTTAAGTGAATTAGATATATCACTGCCTCCTCTGTTGTTTTTAAAAGCAATTTAGGAAAGTTTTTCTTTTCTTTTTCTATTATTTTAATAATCAGTGTTTGGGACAAGTAATTTGGTACTTAGTAGTCTTAAGAGCCTTTGAATTCTAAAAATGTGCCCTTTCACAAGTATAACTGAACTATGAAAATAAAGCATAAGACATACTGATGCTCAAACAAGATTTTAATACTAGGAGTTCTTGTGTTTTAGAGATCTCTTAGGGCATCTATTGGCCAAAGCTAGTATTGCATATTAGAATGCTAGAGTACAGCAGTGGAAACGCAGTTTTGTGTTTCAAAACAATGACATAAATACTAAAGTTTAAAAAATTATAATGAAAATTTTAATATTCATTGTTAGATTTAAAGTATTAAGCAAATACATGAAAACAAATATAGTTTGGAGTTGGTCTTATAAAACTTTTGAAATATAATATTTGCATTTCAACATTTTAAAAACGTATTGTCCCTTAGAATCTGTAAATCACTGTTTGAATTAGCTGCTTTTCAGTGTTTTATTTAAACTTCTACATTTTTGAGGAAAATCAAAATAATGGCCTTTTTGAAAACAAGCAAGCATAGTAACATTTTATAGTAAATATAGAAAATATGGCTATAAAACTCTAGTTCAGAATAAGTATAATACATAGAGATATACACTGTTATAAGTAGAAACAATCCATATATGTGGCAAAACAGAGAGGTAATTTTGCCCAAACTATCATAGCTACTTGCTAGACTTCAAGGCACAGCAATGAGAAAAGATGCTGCATATGAAGGTCCAGCCTCTGTATGTGTAAAATATGAATAAATATCTTATGTATTAAAATGCATAAAGTAATAATTCTAACTAAAATTATAATAGATATAATTAACATAGATAAAAATATTAGAAGCATATATGAAAGATCACAGATAAAATTTAGTAAAATGTCAAAGTTAGAAAGTGATAAATCCTGAAAGGGAAGCAGAGTTTGGTGAAGTAAGCAATTACTCCTGATTTTTTCTTGTTCATTTTAGCCTTCCCTGCTTTCTTTCCAGATTCATGCTAATCCTAAATCATTATGATGAAATGAATGATTTAAAAAGTATCTAAGAAATTTCATCTAGAGTGCTAAGAATAAGTTATGGGGGAGGGGACTAGCTTTAAACAAGAATGTATTTTGCATCAAACACTGCTAGGTCCTTGAAATGTATTTTTCTTATAATCTACTATGACACTTTGAGTTGATTATTACTGTCGCAGATTTATGGTTGAGGGAATGCAGAGAAATAAATTTATTTGCCCATTGTCAAAGATCAAATAAGTGAAATACACCAGAATTAATCCAAGCCTAACTCAGAAAAACTTTCCCTTTACCACCATAGTTTCCAGAACCCTTAGCATTTCAAAATTATTTTGTTGATGGGGTATGATAAAAGGAGTTACGGTCCAATCACTTCTTTTTGGAGAAACAAAGTATTGCTTCACAGAAGAGAAAAAAGTATTTCAGTTAGAGGGGAAAAGTGCAACAACAACAAAAATAGAGCAAAAAAGAGCTGGGTGTTTTCTGGTTTATAAAGTAATCTAGTATAGAAAAACATAATGTGCATAACGTTCATGGAAGGAAATAGAATGAGAGAGGAAGAGTTTCTTTTTTAGAGTTAATCCAGCAATAATCTCCACTTTCTCCTCTTTTAATTCTCCAAATACTGCCATGTTTAAAGGGCCCACTCTAAATATTCTTTGGAAACTGCTCTGATTAGGGTCAATAAAACTCAAGGACACATTTTCTTCCCTGAACTCTCAGAATCATTTAACACTGTTGACCACTCCTGGCATTGAAACTCATTCTTTGTTTGGCTTCTGTGACATTACACCCTCCTGTTTTAAACAAATTGCCTGATCATTTTCAGCTTTGTTTCTTCTATTTTATTTTTTCTTTGCTTTCCTTCTCTTGTCCTTTCCTTTTTCTTTCCTTCTCTTGTCCTTTCCTTTCTCTCTGCCTCCTCCCTCCCACCCTCTCTTCCTTCTTTCCTTCCTTCCTTCCTTCCTTCCTTCCTTCCTTCCTTCCTTCCTTCCTTCCTTCCTTCTCAAAACCTGGTTGCTAACTTTTTATTTCTTTGTATCCAGACGTACATGTTACTTTCTTTAGGAAGAATTTCTGATTCCATTCTTTGTAGTCTTTTTTTTTTTTTTTTTGCATTTTATTTTATTATTACTTTCAAGTATACAGGACATTGGTTAGACATTTATTTAGTTTATAAAACATTCCCCCTGATTGTTCTTTCTTTCCTCTGGCTCTGCACATAACCATTACATTACTGCTGACTACATTCCCTATGCCATACTCCCCATCCCCATGACCATCTTTCAACTACTAATTTGTGCTATGGTCTTAATTAGGCATCCCAACATTATGGTCAATTGCATCTTTAATTTCTTAAAATTATTACTTTTTATTACTTTACGTATAATTACATACTTAAGCATGCATCCTGTTTCTTATGCTATAAGCTCCATGAGAAATTTCATTAAAGGATCTCTAATCTTAGCCCACACCTGGATCATAGTATACAACCAATTCTTAATGAAAGTTGAATTAAATATACTAAATTTCATAAATTCAAGAACTCTCAAGTTCTTGAGAATCTCAAGATTCTACAACCTAAAGGGTGTCTTTAATAGGGAACTGACAACATACACATTGAGGGTGGGCTAGAGGAACAGGATAAAATAATAAGCATTTAGCTCAAAAAGATAATAGTTATCACAAAATAGTCAGAGAGATGATAAAATGATATCATGCATTGATTGACTAAGAACAAGTCAGGGAATATAGTAATCATCCACTGGAGTTTCAAAAAAATAGACACACTTCATGGAATTTAATTTCAAAAAAACCTCACATGACAACTTGCTTAGAAAAATCAAATTATTGTATTAAAGAAGAAACAATAAAATGCCATCACTATTACCAACAACAAAAAAACCTTTAAGGATTTACTATTATCTATTAAATTAAAACTCCTGGTTTTGTCTTAATTCTTCTCTAACCCCTCACACAATTAAAATTGGACAGCACAAGTTTCTCTGAAGTTTGTAAGTTCATTTTGTCACCGCTACATACCTTAGATCAATCTAACATCATGTATGGCCTACCACCATCCAGGTTAGGTATTATACATCATCTATTCTCTAATTGCCTAATTGATGGCTTTACTTATTCTCACTTCCATTAAAATGCATTTTCCATATATCAGCTAGTTACTTCTAAAAAATATATGTCACGTTATGTCCCTTCTTTTTTTAAAATTATATATATACACAACATATAATTTTATATAAAAATTATAAATGTATAATCTATATATTTAAAAATTAAAATTATATATATAGATATTTATATGTATATATATAAATGTGTGTGTGTATATATATAATTTTTAAATTTAAATTACTTAACATTGTTCACAGGTTTTTCCACCATTAGGCACTCACATTTTCAATGTCAGATTCTATTCCTTCCTTTCTCTGTATCATTTTAATCATTGTAGCATTCTTGCTGTTCATTGAGTATATGAAATTCCTACCCAGTTTAGTGCCATCATAATTGATGCTCTATCTTCCCAAATTCTGTTATTTCAGATTTCCTTATGAGTGAGATCTTCATCTTTAGCTCTATGGGGTGGCATTTTTCTGCCCGCTAATACTCTATTCTACCAAAGCTTAACCATTATACTGCTATATTAATATTACTTACTAAAATATCTTATTTGCTAATAAGCAAATTCATTTATTCATTCATTCACATTACATCGTCTCCCACTTGAATGCTAGCTCATTAAGGATAAGACCCAATTCACTCATACCTGCATTCTATGTGTTTAGAGAGCTGCCTGTTAAGTGTACTCAATACATACTTACTAAATGAATTCATTAATATATTTGGCAGTGCAGTCATTCACTACTCCTTTTAACTGTTTCAAAATTTACCTATTTTACAAGAGTATAATGAAAACTATTTTTTTCATGAAACTACTTAATTCGCAAACTGTTTTGACTCATCCTTCTTTTGAACCACTGTACAATTCTATCATGATGCTCATTCTGATTTTATTCAAAGTTTTTTTATTAATTTTTTTCTCTAATCACTAGCTCATAATCACCTCAGAGAAGACAACCAGAATTTAAAAGTTTGATAACTCTAATGTAATGTGAATTTCTGGCTCACAGTAAATACACAATTTAGAAACGTGCATATTTACATATTTATGCATTTGTTTATCTCTAAATAATAGTCCATCCTTTTTTATTTTTCTGCTCACTGCTAAATCCTCATTTCCAAAAGAGGAACTGGCAAGTAGGAGAAGCTCAATAAAAAAAAAAAGGTCTGAACATTTTCCCACTGAATTCAACAGTTTGAAAAATATTCTTTTACTGTGTCAGTGAGAATATTAGCAACCTCATCTGGTAAATTTATTTCAAGCCTGTTATATTTCATTCTAGTCATTTAAAATGCTTATTTTATCAAGCAGTGTCTTAAGATTACTGAAATTTTAATTATGCCTAATTATTTATCTCACAGATGGTTAATTTAATATTTTATTAATAGTTTAGGAATAAAATCGACGTATCTAGAAATGGTGTAGATAAAAATGTATTGTCTGAGAGTAAGCAATATACCCTTTGATTCATATGTTTCGGCCTCCTGTCATTGATTTAGATGTCTTACCTTATGCTACAGAGCATTTTATTGGTTCTTAGTTTATACTTATCCTTCATAAATGTCGGAGAGAGTGATGCAAACCAGGATAACTTAAGTATATGTACCTCAAATTTAGGCTGAAACATAAAAATTTTAAACTAAATTTACCTGAAAAACACAGACAAAACAATACTTGTTAGTCTTACATGGATATATATTCCGTTCCCCTTTCCCACTGTGTTGTTAATAACACAAACACACTTTGTAAGATTTCAAAAAATTAAGAAAATGTATGCCAATTTTACAGATAGATGTACAAAATTTGACTATTACGTAGAAGCTATTTACATGCTTATTTAAAATAACTAAATAGCAATAATTAGGTTGAGTGGTTTGCCAAATATGTAATCATTAGCAATTATTAATTAATTTAATATACTTGTTGAGTGGATTTGCTTAAGAGAAGTAGAGTAATTGAAAAACTTTAATTTCTACCAATGCGATATTCTCTCCTGTCAGGTACAAAAGAGATAAGAACTATATCTTGCTTTATGATGGCAACAATCAACAGACACTATTTGAGATGTATAAGGAAGCTATAATCTATTAATAAGAGAAAATTTGTGGTAAATATTTCTGTACTATAAAATTTAAATTTTATGTACAGTTGTTTTACCTAATAATAGAGATTAAACTAATGTAATTATCATAGAAATAAAAATTTAAAATAAATACGATTTAGGTATTATAGATTAAAATAATTATACCTAAATTACTCTCAATGGAGCATATCAATTATGAATAACAATACAGTTACTAAACTGTTTTATAAAACCTTAGCCAAATTATTTCTTTTACATAGTGCTGCTTAAATTACTGACAATAGTTCTATGAGGACATTTTACATTGAATAAATAAAAGTGTTTCATTGTCAGTGAAGTATAAGAAATAAAAAGTTATAAACAAAGAGAAATAACACATTTTTAAATGAGTCTTTAAGATTAATATGTATTTGTTCTGTTTACTGTTGAGCATAAAATATTAAGACAAACTAGTAAAGAAAATTTATGAAAAAGCATTAAAGTAATCAGATGCCTAAGACGTAAGCAACAACTCAGTGCACACATAATGTGATATTTTGTTTGGTTATTTATTTATTTTTACTTCAAATCAGGTCCTTTTATGGGCACACTGTTTTTTACATTTACTCTAGGCAAGTGACAAGGTTCTCTTAGCTATACAGTATATGCCCAGAACAATCTTAGGTGACTTCACAGAGAGGTTTCCTCAGTTTAAATTCACAGACAACCGGCTTTATTCTCTATCTTTGTGTTCAATTAATAGTTTCAGTTCCCTTGTTTCATTATAATTTTAACATTTAATCAATCCTAATTAAACCAGAACTAAAGATTCTCAACATTCTCCACCTCATCTATTACAGAAGTTCATATTTTTTTTCTACAAATGTTCATGGCGTTTGTTCCAATCTTAACATTTTCATAAAATACTTTGACAAAAATATATGACTGGATAGGAATTCAACGTTACCCATGATTTAAGTCCATTCCCAAATATGAAAGAGACTATCTTACAAATCATAGAATTTGCTTCTAAACTACATTTACAGTTATATCTGTCTGAACTATGCACATGAATTAGATTGACTAATATTATGAAAGTGAAGCTAAAATAAGCAAATGATAGATTTTAAAGAGCTTGATATAAAATGTAAAGGAGGGATTTTTTAATTTGATTTATCATTTTAATCATTATACAAAGATTTTTTGAGCAACTCTTTGGGCCAGGCACTGTAATAGGCACTGAGGATGCAGTGGTAACAAAAAGAGAAAAGTAGTACTCATTTTAGGGGTCTTATTTTTATAATAGGAGAGAAAAATTATTTAAAAATATGATTGTAATAAAATGTATTATTTTATAATTATAAGGACTATAAAAAAGTTGATATAAGCATAAAGAGAAGTAGACAATCCATTTCACTCCAAAGATGCCTCCCAAATGGAGGCTTTCTAACTTACATTACACACAATGTTGATCGTGTGGGAAAATATGATAGACACCATAACAACTTTTTTAAAAATACCATTTGGGCTGGAGGAGAGCAGCTTGCTATGAAGTATAATATAAACAAAGAGGGGAGAAAAATCAATTGTGAAAATATCAGGGCATATGAGTTTTCTTGTTAATATAGGGTTTTAAAGTCAGCTGTACACATAAGAGTGACCTATATAGCTAGAAATCCTGCAGACAAATATAAATTGGCATTGTAGTACTTGAAGTGGAATAATTTGCAGAAAAGTATTAACTGTAAGTATTCATAATAATTGAAGCAGTTTCTCAAAAAGTAAGTAAATCAACATGCTTCCAGACCAAGAACACAGTTATGGTGTCTTCCACATGTTAGTGGCCTATTTCCAGTTATTCAGGATCCAAACTATAATTATTGTTAATTCCTCAGTCTCCCTCATCATAGATACTTAGCATCCAAGTCCTGTTTATTTTACATCTATAATATGTCTTTATTCAGCTTGTAATATATATTTTTCTTTCAATTGTCATTGTCCTAGTATGGATTTTCAGTGCATTTCCTGAGATGATTGAAATAGGCACCTAATTGGTTTCTGTGCTTCAGGTCTTTCTTATCTTTATTCCTTTCTATACATTTCTTTCAAATTAATCTTTCTAAAACATTGCTCACATCATGTCATTATCCCTCTAAAAAGCCTGTCATGGTTCTGCATTGCTCCAGTGATCATACAATTTGTCACCCAAACTGGAAGACATTTGAGAGTAAAAGAGGCATGATTAATAATCGCCTTCAGATAGTAGGTGTAAACCAGGATTATCCTGGCTGGAAGGAGAAGTCTGGTCATTCTACTCATTGCCACAAAACACCATGATTCTCCCCAACCTACTGTTCTATTCAAAATTCCCATGTCCTTTTAAAACAAACTGAATTATTTTATATCCTGACTATTCATCTACTTTTACATAAGTAGACTGTGAATTTGGGGTTCATTTTTATGAGAATAAAATGAAAGCATATACAAATACATAAAGAATATCAGGCACTCAAATAATGCTACTTGTTTGTCTTAACCGAGACAGGTCACGAAAAAATACAGAATTCTTACCTTCAACATAAAACATTGGCAATCAATGCCAGGTAGATAGATAGTTTTACAACTATTGACACTATTAAACTATAATTAATTAGCATGTTGTTTAAAATTGTTTAGATAAGCTTCTTTAGAACTTTTCATTTTTACCTTTCACCTTTTAACTATGATTAAGATTAAATTAGATCAATGTAATGGTAATTTTGCACAGGTGCACAGGTAATCACATTCTAATTCAATGAGGTATGTTTTGTTTTCTTAAACTCTAGAACATGCACACACATAATATTTTAACAGTTTTGTATAATAAGGTAAAATGCCAATTTTTATTTAAATTAAGTTATACCATCATGTTTTTCTTAAGAATTTAGAATTTGGCTTTCTTTAAGACTTATCTTGTAATTAGGTATGTATGACATTTGATGTCTCCTTCATCGAGCGATTATAGACATGTTAAATTATATCTTGATTAGGAAAGAAAAAAAAACCCTTGCTTATATGAATATCTCTGGCATATCTCAGAAAGATTTCCTGCTACTTATCCTACAATCAATTCATTATTTTATAAATAGGTTTATTGAAAGTCTTCAATGAAATCACTTTGATCTAATTTGAATTGCATTATCAGTATGTTATGAATCTGGCCCATATTCAGATTTCATTCTGTACAGATTAAAATCAATTTACTAAGAGTCTGTTTCTAAAATTTAATTTATCAAGTTATATTTCGTAGTAATGGCATTTTTAAAAATCTTGTCCTGTTTCCTCAGACATTTGATATAGTAGAATAAAACTTACTTCTAGTAGCTTTTTTTTCTTTTTTTCATTTTTATCTATGTACATATTAGTGAAACATTGATTCACAATAACACAATTCTATATTTCTATAGAAATTAGATTTTTAGGTATTTTGTTGTTTGTTTATTATTTTAATTATATTTTACATTTGTACTTAGTAAATTATAAATACAATTGTAATATAATAATATTTACCACTATTCTTTTCATGATGGATATTTTACCTTAAATATTCATACAAAATTATAAACAGTTATATTTCACATGCAATATTTAAACTGTGTCAACCTTTAGAGTCCACTCAAAAATGTGCTTTGCTTCATTAAAGAAAAGTATAATGTATTATAATTCCTTGTCAAATCTACTCTTTCTGAGATTGATGTTTTAAAACACGGAAATTTTCTAAATAGTGCACAGCTAACACTCTATCCAGTTAGTTTTAAACATCATTTGTTTGTTGAGGAACTTCTCTCAGGACAAAGAAACTTTAAACCCATTCCTCTCTTTATTATCACAAGTTTTGAATCAATGATGCTTAAAATATTTATTATTTCTTCATAATCTTATGAAAAAAAGTCCAAAATCGCTTGGTTCAAATTGTATTCTTGAAACTCTACTTTCACGAAGTAAGGATTAAATTTAGCACAGAAACTTAAATGAGTATAATAAAAAGACCCACCACCTGAAAATGTATTAGTCAAAATTCTCTATGGGAATTTTCCACTTGTATATTTTCAGGCTATCAATTACTGAAGTTTATAATATACTTTCTTAACCAGTTTATAATTATGATGATAAGTCCATACAAAATAACATACTTTCTGTTCAAAATATAAATACAAAAGTTTTTCCTGATACTTTTTAATTTTATGGAACTGTAGAATTCTAGTTGAGATAAGTATCTTGGAGACCTTTTGTAGAAGAAAACTCCATTCTGCACCTTTACAGTATGGCCATCTAACTTCTGTTTAAATAGCTAAGGAGCAAAGTCCCATTGGATACTTTGTTTGGGAAAATTTTGAATCTAACTGGTGAAGTAACTATAAAAAGTAGTATAATTGACTTGGAGCTCAAGTCACCTGGACTGACTTGCTTGGGAATTAAAACAGTATAGCCACATGTCCTTAGGGAGTGTGTGGTAGATACTCTGGTCTCTGTCTCATTCTGGTCACTTAATCAGACCAACCCTGCATTCCCATCCCAATCAAGTATTTGACAAGAATTTATATAACAGTTGCAAGATGTCATTATCTCTCTAGTAAATGTAAAGAAACTAAGTCTCGTTCTGATTGTTTTTCTTTTGTTAGGCCCTCACTCCATTTTTGGCTCTGCTACCTCCATTACCTCTCTGATCACATTTTGGATATACCATGATGTTCAACCACAAAAATGACTTAATAAATAATTTTGATATTTGATGCCTGTCTCCAGAAAGCCTAGAATTTGATAAGAAACAATACAGCATTGTAAAGGAAACTGGGCTAGCCAGGTTCACCTCACCTGGCTTTCTCAGATAAAGGGCATCAAAGAGTTCCTCTAGGAATTCTGTAAATAATGTTTGATTTGTTAGTAACATTCTAAATTATAGTGGGTAATACTTTCTAGGAAAGTATTTTCTAAAAATATCTTATATAGAAAGGTAATATTACAAATTTTAACCATTTATCTTCAGAAAAATAAATGCAGTGTTACTCTATATAGAGAGTGAAATAAAACAGAGAACCAATAACCTGAAGGAAAACTATGTACAGATGCTAGTACAGGGTCTAATTACTTTATTTGATATTACTAGTTTTCTATTACTCCTATTTCATCTACTAGAAAGTCTTTTTAGTAATTAAGGGTGTTACTACTGTATTTACTAAATTGATATGAACATGTAGTAATAACATTAGACATTTTTTGCTATTAATAAATAAAGAGAAATGTATTCATTAAGTATATCATGTTGGTTATAAAATTTTTCTATATTGGTATATTGTTCATATGAATAAGTAGGTCAAAAACTTCCATTTTGAAAAGAAAAAAAGGAATATGAAATATGCTATTAGGTTACTTTTAAAATTACCATGATCTGATTTCACTTACAAAATAATAATTATTCACTTGACTTTTTACTTATTTCATTCTCACTGTTTAAACATTAAAAAGCAACTATTACATGAACTATATAGACTACTGAATCAGAGTTCAGAATATTGGTTACTCATGAACATACTGGTTATCTGAAAACGAATTGTCTTTAAGTGGACCAATAAGTAGTGAGTTTTTACTGTATAAATGCCCATTCCATTACTGATATTATTATAGCTTGCTCTTTTTGCTCAAATATAAAAATATATTAAAATATTTTTAAATTATTATAGCTTATTGCTCAATTTTTTTTTAAAAAAACCTGGTATTTCTATGTTTATTATATAATTAATTTGTTTATTTAGAGATTTCTAGGTTAATTCTTAAAACATTTACAAATCTTTGTCATGTTTAAACTTTTGAACTGTGAATAATAAGACATTTGTCTGCATTTTGCTGATATTCTTCTTTTGGCTTCATGCTTACTTAGAGAGGAATTGTGTCAGTGTAGATGTGCATTGGGGTGTACAGAGAATCACACCCATGAACTTGATACTTGGGAATTACACTTAGTAGAAAGGTCATACCTTGCATTCAAACATTAGCTTTATGTTAATTCAAAATTCCCAGAGGGATAGTGTGATCATTTTAATATCTAATATTCAGGAACCAACTTTTGACATTTTCTGTGTGGTGTGAGCAAATACAACCAGAAGAACTGATAAATCATTTATTAAACAAACATTAAACAAATGCATTTTATTTTCTAAGCATTGTGCTAAGAAGATAATATTTTCCCTGATAGATAAAAGAAAAAAGAACAATAATAATATTTTTATATATTTTTAACAAAATAATTGATGTATACATTTAAATCTAAAAAGAACTAAAGTATGCTATGCTTTTCTGTGGGTGCTTATCTGTACAGATGAGGGCTCTGAGATCAGAGAATCTCTTTCATTTGTTCAAGTCTACACAATGTGGAGCTGAGAAATGTGTTCATATACTATGCACTACCTACTTATACTTTAACAAATGGCAAAGAGAACCATGGGTTCATTGATTACATTATTATGACTGATAAGATACAAATCCATAAATAATTTCATTTGTGTATTAGTGATAATTTTACCCTCAATAAATTTAAACACAAATAAAACTAACTACGATATCTTTTGACCTATAATAGCAGTAAAAAAAATTGTTAATTTTTAACTTTCCACTAATTTTATACACACACACACACACACACACACACACACAAATTCTTTTCCTGTTTTCTCTACATAACCTGTAAGTGAGAAGCATCTAGGTTTTCTCTCTCCAGAAATTGGAACAATAAAAGTTTTAATGGAGGAAAGATGTACAGATATTTTAAATTTAATCACCCATCACTGTGTGCCTAATGGATATAGTCGTTTCTTCTTTTATTTTCAAATAAGGTTAAAAATTTCTGGTAACACCTGTCAAGCAACACATGCTTTAAATAATAAATTATTCTTTTTTCTGTGCCTTTTGTGCTATGGTACTATATTTCATGTTTTATTCGGTATGTTTTACAAGTATTATTGTAACACTAAGAAAGTAGATATTATTAATGATGCTATCTCCTTAAAAACAATAATTTATTAATATTATGTGATATATAGTATGTTTAATGCAATGATTTTTAAAATTATGAAAGGAATATTACATTATAATGTTTTAACTGGTTTGTCCTTTACTATTTTTAACACTGAATACCTTTCTTTTTAAAGTTGCCAATGAATGTCTTACATTAACAGAAATTAGCATATTAATTCAAAATTATTATGTCTCCTCCTGCTTGTTCTTATTTGTGATAGAAAAAAATTGTTTTCTTTCTTTTAGTAGAGAATATCAAATTAATTTATTTTCAGGCCTCCATTTAATGAATTTCAATCTTACTTAATTTTTGTGTTAGGTGGCTTATGTGCTATGGAAACTTTAAAAAAAAATGTGTTGAGTTATGTAACTACTTTCAAAAAAGGTGCTACTTTCGGTTTAAAAAAAGACAAAACATGAAATAATTTGTTCCATTTTTACTTGAGTCCTCCTGGGTTCTAAATAAACATCACAGCCCATGGAGTGAGTTATAAATGCTGATTACCTTACAAGCAGTGAATGTGAAAGCTAAAAATACTCCCTCAGCTTCTCTAGAAGTTAATAAACAACTGAGCTTATTCATTTGTTTAGACATTTAAGCAATTATTGAGGACTTATTGTGTGACAGGAAAAACAGAGATCCTTTACACACACACACACACACACACACACACACACACACACACACGCAAAATTATAGCTGTTAATGAATTCTATGACTAAAAATAAAGCAGGGAGAAAATGATGAAAATGATTATTTCAGGCAGAGTGGTGAGGGAAGACCTCTTGAAAGCGAAAACATTTCAGTAGAGATGAAAGTGGCAAGTGAGAAAGCCATATGATCTCTTAAGGGAAAGGGTTCCAGGCGGAGGGATTCTGAGAGGAGTCTGCTCAGCAATTTTTAGAAACAGAAGAGCCCACTATGACAGATGTGGTGGGAGAGAAGACAGTGAAGGAGACAAAATCTGAAATGTATAAGAAAACTAGGAAGTGGTAGGTGGAAGATGAAACAGAACTCAAGACAGAGAATTTACCGCCCCCCAAAATTTCCTCAGGCCTCATCTTGAAGCTCATACCAACAGGATCATGAAATAGTTAACATATAGTTTTGGCATAACTTGGTTTGCAGTTATTCCAATCTCTGCCTCCACTGTCCATAAGGATGTCACTCATAATGGCTTAGGAACACACTGTCTTCCAGTATGACCTCATTTTGACTTAATGATACCTACAACACCTAAATTTCTAATAAAATCAAATTCTAAGGTACTGGGAGTCAGAATCTCAACATAACTGTTTTTTGATGGAAACAATTCAACCCATAACAAATCTTAAAGAGTAGATGGCTCATGGGGTAGAAATGAATGTATGTGTGTGTTGGGGGGGAGGGTAACTATATACAGACAGCCAAGTTGTTATACTTTACACTCCCTCCCACTTCATGAAAAATGACTGAGAGTTCCAATTTCATATATCTGTTCTAGCAAGGATGAAGGGATATCTAATTTTGGTTATCTCTGTATTTACTGATGTAGTCTTCAGTTTCTTAGAGCAAAGTTTTATAGTTTTCAGTATAAAAAATCATGCACACTGTGAGTGGAAATTGTCAGAATAGTGCCATTTATGTGACAAAAACTGAAATGAAGTTTGCCTTATGCTCATTTCACCTATGAACTTTTGGAATTTTGAACCAGTGGTGAAACCACATCCTGAACTTTACTTCCTCCTCACCATGGCAACCAGACAATCTGCACTCTTCAACTTGAAACAAGCCAAGTCCCTTCAACAGCCAGCACCCTTCATTTGCATAGAGGATCTAATGAGGTTTGATCTCTTAAGCTTTGATGCTTGCCATGGAAGCACATCCTGGAACTTGCTTACCTCAGACCTAACCAATTCTTTTTAAACTGTTACCCCATGTTAGACAGCCAATAGGAAAAGTTTCTTTTGTTATAAGCTATGGTTTATGCCTTTATAAGCTCTGCCTTTTCTTTTCTTTTTTCTCTTCTCTTCTCTTCTCTTCTCTTCTCTTCTCTTCTCTTCTCTTCTCTTCTCTTCTCTTCTCTTCTTTTCTTTTCTTTCTTTTCTCTCTAGAGCTCAATTTGAGTTGCTAGTGGTTACCAGAGGGAAGAGAGGAAGAGAGAGGTACATAAGGGTAAAGGGGTCAGGTATATGGAGATGAGACAAAATTTAACTTTGGGTGGTGAATACACAATGCATTGTACATCTGATGTATTATTGAATTGCACACTTGAAACTTATGTGATTTTATTAAGCAATGTCACCCCAATAAATTTAATAAAAAGAAAAGAAAAGAGGTGAGACTGGCTTTGCGTATGAGTGAGTTCGGTAGTGTTCTTTTCCTCTCTACTTTATGAGTTTGTCCAAGGATGTTGTTTTGTCATTTCTAAATATTAGATAGAAATAGATCTTTAAATCATCTCAGTCTAAAGTTTCATTATGGAAAATATTTAAATATAAACTTAATTATTATAGTTCTAATTATATTTACTATGACTACATTGTGGAAAATATTTGAATACAAATTCAATTAAATAGATGTAGTTCTAATTATATTTACTATGGCCATTCCTAATTTCATTTGCCTACTCTTCCTTTTCAGCTCTTATCTAAACAATTTTTTCTCCCACGATAAAATTATTGGAGATGGCATTATTCTTCTATAGAAATGATTTTTGTACTCATGCTGATGTATTGACATCTTTAGCATTTTTAGGCTCAGCAGTGTACTTTCTAGGCATGTTGAAGTATGCTAGGACTTTATCAGCATTTCACTTGTGAATAATTGTAATTCATTTTTTTCTCACATGTCACATTTTGCTGTAAGTTACATAGTCTCTGTTTAAAATCAGTAGGACTTTTCTAACAAGATAATGTTTGTTTCTTTGATGAGCATGATGTACAAATAATAAATTGGTCAAATCAATCTCTTATTGCTTTGCTTTTTTTCAAATATATTCCAAAGGGCTGGCAATGTCTCTTGTCTTTAGTTATGCCACACAGCTTGTAATGGCAAATCCTTTCACTCACATATAAATGACAATCTATAATACAGATTCTCTTTTTTTATCCAGGTCCTATAGACTATTGTGTATTTATTTTTCTTGCTAGGAGGCATAAAATTGTTGACATTTCTCAAATAACAAATATCAGTTTTACTATATCAAATGTAAATTCCCACTACCTTTCCTATCTTTTTTTACAAAATAACTTTTTTTCAATGTCAAATCATAGCATAGTCTTTTTCTTGAAGGTATTATGTTAAATTCAACATGTGTAGTTCCAAAAATATACATAACTCAATTGAAGTAAAGTTATTATCAATAGCTCTAGCCAAGATATTACATGCATGAGCATTAGCAATTGTTTTGTGTTTAGTTGATGGTGATTATAAGAGCTCCTTGATTTTAATTCACAACCTGATTTTCACCAACATTTTTACAATGTACAAATTTAAAAATTATCTCGCTTTGTAATGTTAGCTAAAACCTCCAAAATTATGCTAAAAATATTAGTAAAAGCTGACATCAGTATCTTATTCTTGAATTTAATAGAAATGTCTTCAAGGTTATAATATTTAATATATTTTCTGTTATTGGGTAATTAAACATTATTGTGTGGAATTAGTTTCTTGAATTTAGTTTAGATTTTATTCTTATAAAGATGTCAAAGTATAATATGCATTTATTTTAAAGTTTTAAATAATTCAGTAAGGTTTGTTAAAAATATGTCCACTGTTCCTTTTCTATTCATAATTTTTACTTTTCTATCTGATGCTATGGTGCTAATTTCCACATCTCTAATTATATTAATGTTGCTATTTATTCATTTTATAATTTTTGTTTTGGTTTTGAGTTTTCCTTTTAATTTTGGAAGTTGACTTAGCTGACTCTCACCCAACACCCAACACACACATACACATAGACACACACACACACATACACACACATACACAAACATTTTTATTTCCTCAATATATTTTAATGTACAATATTTATCAGATTAAAATTCAAAAATCAGTAACTAAAATGCTTTAGATATATCAAGATTTCAGAGACTAATCCCCTCAGATCTTGGGTTCATATTTCTGATGAATGAGTACCAACCACATGAGGCTGGAACTTTTGAAAGGTTATGGGAGCCTAGTTCTTGGCATGCCAAATTAAGCTGAATGCTGGGGACAAATGATAGTGCCAAAGTGACGCTGAGAACAGAAAAAAGATTAAAAGAAAGGAAGCTGCTTTTGCATTTCTCCTGCTTTTTAAGATCCCTTTTGCCTCAATTTATTAAAAAAAAAAAATAGTTGGATACATCCTGTTCCATCCACCTGCTGTCAGAATGGGCTTCTGCCCACTCATCCTATAAAAAGAGTGGCTCACCCTCACAGAGCATAGAGGCCATCATTTGTCTCAGGTACCAAAGGTGCTAGGAAGCTGTGTTTCTAAGAAAAACTGTCTAAAGAGGTAGAGTCTAAACCTTGCCTTCTTGGGCCCAGTAGTCTACATTCTACATATAACCTGTCAAAAAGGTTATAAGTAGCAGATAGAGTAAAAATGTGAAATTCTTACAATTACAAATCTTTTGTGTCCAATTGCATTTCCTGACTATATTACACCCCTCTGTGAGTGAATGGGAAACTCAAAGAACCTTTGCATTCTCTTCTTGACCTTTGGCTTGTTTATTTTTCCAACAAGTATTTTCTGTGATTGTATATCAGGTTGCATTTAATCCAAGCCTCAACGTCTTTCACATGTCTGACCATACTATATTTAAAGTGAAACAACTCTTTTTATTAAATAACATTTATGTATATATTGTTTTATAGCTTACATGTAAAATAAAAGGATTTTCAATACTAAAAACATGTATTATGTGAAGACTTTACCATTATGTCAGTGTTTTTCATGGCTAAGTAGATTGCTGAGAAGAGAAAATGAAAAATTTAATTAGAAATGCATACCTGTGGTTGTACACTTAAAATAATCGATATTGTCAATGCCTTAAGTTAAATTTTTGAGTATGAGCAATATGATTTATTTAATAGTGTATATCAAATTAAAAAATGAATTAATATTTTAGTGTCTATGTATTCTTACTCATAGAACTAGAATGTAAGAAAGCTATCATCAATATTTTCAGCATTTTCCAGTTAATCAGTGGCAGGCAACTCTAGTCTTAGTTGTAATTTTTTAAGCTAAAGAATGCTTATTTTAATTTCTTTAGGTTGAATATGTGCTATTTTTAGTAATATTTGATGCTATTATAATCTTATTAACATCAAGTCAGGTAACTGGAAGACAAATTAACTATGTTTAACTTCCAAAATCCATTCTGTGCTCTAAAGGCCCCAAAATACATATCATACCAAGATTTTATAGATATCTTGTTTATTAATACCTATTGAAAAGTTAATAAAAATAATCTTTTTATCATATTTCCATACTTTTCTGTTGTAGAAATTACCTTGCTTTAAATCATTACGATATGCATGAATTTTAGTGTCCATGGTTTAATTAAATAATACCAATTTTTCAACAATATGGTTCAATTTCTAGTTATCAAGGTCTATTAATTGAATAACTATGTGAAGTACAAATTTTACTGCTATCTATGTAGTCCATGAATCACAAAGGAAGTAATAAATACACATAATGATCTGTGACCAATTATGTCACTTTTTTCAAAGTCTAACAGGGATTGATCTATGTGCATGTTATTCAGTTTACACACAGTCAGCAAAGCATGTAGTTGTGTTGCCTCCTTCTTTCCCAGTGATAAATTCATGTGACATCTTCCTAACATAGATAATAAAAGAGAGAACTGGCCAACTAAGATGAAAATGCAGCAAAAAACTGAAAAATGATAATGCTGAAAGTGAAATTAAAATCAAACATAAATAAAATTATAGAAGAAAGAACTGAGTGTAGGAATGTTGACTATGCCACTCTATAGAGGACCCTAGATATGCACCCAGATTGACAAAATAAACTCAGTCAAATGAAAAATGAAAATAAATGAAAAAAAAAAGCAATTGTGATGAAACAGATAAAGATGTCACAGAGGAAGTGATGCTGGCAAAAGCTTCATATTAGAAAAATCTAAAATGTTTCATGACATTGAAAACAGAAAGGATAAAATGTCAGAAGTTTATACAAACTTAGAAAGGCATAAGAAAGATATTTGCTTCATGATGTGTCACATGATGAAAAGAGGTTAAAGACTTCTGATGCGACTCAATAAGATTTTCACAAAGGAATATAATACTTTCATTCTAAATGTTTCTAATGTTTAAAATTAAAGTATATAAAGAAATAATAATTTAATATCTATTTTTCATTCAGATTCCATCTGTAGACCTCTAGTTATCTCACTATACAAAATAGACACAGTGACAGACGATTACTATAATTAGTGAGAATTACATTTTAAAGTATAAAAATGTTACAACACTATATTGTACATCTGAAACTAACATAACCAATATAAATTTGTATATCAACTATACTTTAAAAATAAATGTAAAAAAATAAAATGAACTTCTTTTTGCTGGAAAGCATTACCTCCCTATTTTTCATCATCAAAATTATGCATGAAACCTGAAAATGCTGCAAAGACTGAATCAAATGGCATAGTATCTGAAAATTTTTTCAGATTTTGACAAGAATACTGGGAAAATGAGGTTGTAGCATCTCTGTGCATCCTATCATGAGATAAAAACAAGCTCAAAGATATAGAGAACAGATTGGTGATTGTCAGAACTGGGGGGTGAAGGATGGTCAAAAGGTACAAACTTCTAGTTATAAGTTAAGAGGATATAATGAATGTACAACATGGTGACTACAGTTAATAGTGTATTACATATTTGAAAGTTGCTAAGAGTATAAATCTTAAAAGTTCTCATCACAAGAAGAATAATTTGGAACTATATATGGTGGTGGATATTAATTGGACTTACTATGGTGATCATTTCACAATATATAAAAATATTGAATCATTATGTTGTACATCTGAAACTAATATAATTTCATATATTAATTATACCTCAGTTATAAGCAAAACAAAAAATAATAAAACAAAAAAACTCAATGAAATACTACTTAACACTCTAGAATTAATTTTAAAAAACTAAGGAAACAAGTTTTGAGGATGTAGAGGAATTAGAACCCTTACACACTACTGATAGAAATGTAAACTGACCAAACATTTTAGAAAATTGTTTAGTAGTTCCCCAAAAAGTTACTTATAGTGTTGCCATATGACTCACCAGTTCCACTGCTCAGTATAAAACCAAGAGAATCAAAAATATATGTGTAGGAAAAAATTTTCATACAAAGTTCAAATCATCATTATTCATAATGCCCTAAAAAAGGAATCAAGGCAAATATTCATAATTGATGAATGGATTAAAAATATGGTACATCCATATAATAAAATATTATTTGAGAATAAATTGAATTAAGGATAGATACATTCTACAAAGAAGAATTTGAAAATATGTTAAATGAAAGAAACAAATCACAACAAAAAAAAATATTGTACAATTAGATTTGTATGATATATCTAGAATAGGGGAACATAAAGACAGAAAGTAGATGAGTGGTTATTAGAAACTAAGATGGGGAAACAGGGACAGTTTTCTCTTACACACAAGGTTTCCTTTGGGGGTGATGAAATGTTATAAAATTAGATAGTGATAATGGTGGCATAGCTCTGTGAATATACTCAAAACCACCGAATTGTATATTTTAGAAGGTGAAGTTTATCATAGTAAATTTCATTTCAAAGCTATTAGGGAAAAAAAGAACTATAGTCAAAGAACTTCTGACTCTGAGAAATAAAGTGGATTTGAAAAATTAAGCATTTTAACTGTTTATGTGAATAAGTTTTTCAAAGAGTAGAAAAATAAAGTTAAGATGAATTTCCTTATTTTGATCAGGAGAAAATTTGGAATTGACCTATGTAGTAAGTGATCTATGTAAGACAATAATGAAACTTCTCTTTCCTTGTTTTATGATGCCCTTTTCTGTTTTATTTAAAGATGTTTACACTAGGATTCTGTCACTGCTAATGAGTATTTTGCTCATATTGATTTTTCTGGGATGGTATTTTATTTGACATATTAAAGGCCTTATTCAAGTCTTCATGCTCCCAGGGTTGTTGTAATACATGCTTGGGAGCCCAGGCATCTCTTATGAATCTTTTTTTTTTCTTTTTCTTTGTCTTATATAATGGGAATTATGCTTGTTAGTGATTTACATTTGTACCTGTATTCTTCTTAGGCTATTAATTTTTGGATTAGTTAGAAGATAAAGATAAAGTTTGTTCATTTTAAAAACACAGATATGTAATTATTCTGAGAAAATAAAATTAGTACAGTGTATACGAAAAATCATTTAAGTTTTTGTGGTGAAAGTGTTTTATTTTTAAGTATTTTAAAAATGTAACACATTGTGAGGTATTGATGCAATTCTTGAAGGAGGGTATTTTCCTCAATTCAAAACAGAAATCTTAAATTTTGGAACCTACTCTACGATTAACATATAATACAATAAATATCTATAAATTGAGGTGTACTATAGAGAAGTTTTAAATTTTATGTACATCAATGATTGTCAAATTTCAGTCTTCATTATGTACTTCATGTGATTAATATTAGCATTTACCTTTGGCTAACAGACATGTCTCTCAAGACATCTGTCCTATAGGAAACTCAAATACTTATATCCACTAGCAATCATCATCTATGTGTATCTCTATTTTTCTATGCTAAACAATATATTATTTGTTTATTTATTCCCTCATGTAATATTTCTCACACATCATACATGGTTCTTTGCCTTTTCTAAGTCATCATTACATTTAAAAAGAAAGACATTTATGGAAATTTCTTCAGAAATAAAATTTATACTTTCATACATGCATGCACCTGCACACACACACACACACACACACACACACACACACACTACTAAGCTGAAGTACAAGAGTGCCTCTATATGCCCTTATATTAGAATTAGATTAAGAGCTCTGATCTATTCATCTGTAACCCTTCTTTCTTTTTGTTCATATTTAATTTTTAATAAACCAATCCATGTAGATTCTGCCACCAAAATCTCTAAAACAATCCCATTTCACTGTTCTTAGATATTGCCTACATTATCTCTTAACTTTTTATCATCTTGAATCATTATAATTTATCATAATCTCCTAAAAATTGTCTTCTCTGCTTTCTAATCTCATACATTTTAAATATTTTTTTCATAACTGTCATTTTTATTTTTAATGTACATATCTGATAATATCACTGAACTTAAGGCCTACAAATGCTATCTTTGTTATGTCTATAAAAATCCAAAACCAATCAAAATATTTTCTGAATCTTATTACATACTTTCATCTCCTAAAATTCCCTTTCACAAAATTCATATTAAACTTCTTAAGAATTTTTGGTTGGGTTTTGCCTTGTTTGAGCTTTTTCTAAAATTCTAATTTCAAGATTAATATAATGCTGACAAAAAGTCATTGTTTAAATGATTATAGACAGTGGCATTAAAGTAGAAAAATTAGTTATCTAAACCTGTTGAAATTCACAATTGAAATTAAGTTTCAAAAGAAACAACATGCTACTCACTTTTCTTAGAACATACCTTTATTGCACATCTATTTTGTGCTCAGCATTGTTCTCAGCATTAGGCTCATCAATAAACATAACAGACAAAAATACCTGCCTTCATAGAACTTAGTACAGGTAAAGAAACAATAAAAAAAAAAAAAAGAATATGTAAAGTCTATATGACAAGCTAGATTGTGCAATGTCTTATTGAGAACAAAAATACGGGAAGAAAGGGGGATAGAGGGTATTTGTAGGTTGGGATTTGCAATGTTAAATTGTGTAGCCATGAAAGCAACACTGAGAATATGATGTTTGCATGAAGATCTGAAGGCGAGTGAGTAAATTATTCATATATCTTGAAGTGCCCTATGTATTAATAGTGTCTAATCAAAAACACCTTTGCTTTCCTAATCTTCCCTTAGAATCTTATAATAAATTCCATCCTATAAATCCTGTCTTACTGAGATTCCCCAGGCTTCCTCTGATGTACATCTCTTAATACAGCAAGCTAAATAAATCTTACAGTGATTATATTACTGGTAGGATTTGATATTTTTGAACAGAGAGGTGATAATATAATTTATATATTACACATCATCCTACCTGTTTGGTTAAGAGTAGACAACAGTGGTACAAGGCAGAAAACAGGAAACTGATTAAAGGCTAATGTAAGAATTCAAAGGAGGTCATGTGGCTTTGACTATAGTGTTAGCATAGAAAGGTTGGGAAGTGGTTAGATAGTGGATGTCTTTGAGGGCAGAACTAACTGCATTTCTTGACTGATAGCATATTAAGATATACAGAAAAGAGTGTAAAATGACCCCAGAAGTAGATTGAGCCTAAACTTGTTAGGAAAATAATGCTATTCAAATTGTGAAGACTGGAGGATCAGCAAATTTAGAGGTAAATTCTACTTTGGACATGGTAAGTGTGAGACATCTTTGGGTCAGCAGTAGAATGAATATATAAGTTTAGAGAAGAGTTGGGTTGAAGAGGTAAATTTTTGAGTCCTCCCAGTATAGAGGATATTTAAAGCCATGATGAGACAAAAGAGCAACAGGGGAGTGACTGCATTTTTCTTGTATTCATATTTTCCAAATTGAATTGCTGCATTTTTATCAATTTGGTCAGATTTGGCTTTGCATGCTTTAGATGTTGTGGCTCTGTAAGAGATCTTGGGTTTTCTTTTATCTAATATTTACTAATGTCATGAAATTACTTTTAAATGCCCAGGTATTGGTTTAAAAGTTTTTAAAGTCAAAAACATAAAAGCCAATTTCAAGATATTTTCTTTACTTTTATCTTAGTATCTAATGGCATACATTATTCTGACACTAACTATTCAACCAACTATTATTAGAACTATTATTGAAAAGGTCTAAAACTGGAGAAAATTTACTTGTTTCAAAATCCAGCATTTTGATTTAATGTTTCAGTTAACAAAATAGTCAATTGCTTTCTTCAATTTGTTATTGTATGACTTGACAATATGCATTTTAATCACTACAAACTGCAGAAAATCTCTCAGAATATATAAATACTGTCTAGAAATCAGTTTTTTTACTTTTTAATCAGCTTTTAGGTAATCAGTATTTAGTTTTTAATAGAATCAGGTTCCACTTTAATTCTTATCTACTATGTAAATTTGATAAATGTGAATTGGAACACAGTGGAAAGTTGAAAGCCAATAGTTTTCCCTGGACACCAGTAGTAATTATCTCTATTGTCTTCTGGATAGTCTGATATGGCCATTATGTCTGTTGGTTTTATCTATTTACTCTTGTGGTTATATTCTAATTTAAGACCCAATAAAATTTCTTTAAAATGGCATTCCCTTAATTTGCAAAATTACTGGTGTTCTCACTTTTAAGATAAAATAAAACAAATTAGTATCTAAAGACTTGATTGCCTGATAGTTTTGCATGATTCTAGGCTTATGAATAAATCTCATCCTTTATTAAAATCTTTTCGAGAATAATTTGAGCTTTAAGTTGAGCACATGAAGAATAGACAGCATTCACTCTGTACCGTGAATATAGTGAGGATCATTGTTTTTTCACCCAAACCTCTCAACAATATAGATATAGTTAATTTCATTCCATTATTTAAAATAAGGACACTGAGTGTTATAAAAACATAAGCACTTTGTTCAAGGTGAATCTACTAATGAGAATTATAACAAAGATTTAAATCAGAATCAGAATAATCAGTTAATTCCCTGTCCCTTTCACAAAGGGGCCTGTTTCAACATGTAAAGATCAGGTGCACTGTGAATGGCTATATTTACAACCTAGGATGGATATTTATTTTTGTGCACATCCTTTAAGAAGCCAGCTATTCGCTGATTCAATCAGAAGGGGCTACCGCATTGGTTAGGTGCTGGTAATATTAAGTAAAATAAAACATTGTCCCTGGTCTTAAGAAAGTACAAGCCAGAGAGGAGAGACTCTGCAGGTCAACAATACACAATGCATTTTATGCCTAGAAGTATGCATAAAATTCTACCCTGGAATCAGAAAAAGGATAATTAAGATAACTCTGAAGCAGCAGGGGCATTCAGAGAGTAAGTGAGTCTGTTAAATAAATATTTAGAAATCATTCAAATAAAGAAATAAAATATAAAGTTATTGCATTCCAAAGAAATAGCATGTGTGAAGACATATGGAAGAGTTTGATGGAAAGTCTCATTTGAGCAGCCATGAGTGGTTTGAAAGGGCTGTTGCATATATAACTCTGAGGAAAAGCAGGCTGTGAGACTTGAGATATAGACATGGGCCAGATGATTAAGAGCTTGGGTCCTAAGCAAGAGGCTATAAATACATACTTATATTTTCTATGTAATTGAGCTTTGAAAAATAAGAATATGTGATACTTAGAACTGCAGGGTCATAAACAGCTGACTCAAAAGCAAATCTTATGTGTCAATGATTTTAAATTGTTTGGCAACATCTGCCTGCTATTTTGAAACACCTTTATGGAGCAATGTTTGCACTGAGAAAAGTTATTCCAATAACATATATTTGGGTCATTGGGTTGCCTTGGGTGTAGATAAGATTTTGATTAATAATCAGATCTACATGTGAATTACAATGATTATTTCACAAAATCAGCTCATCTCTACAAAGGTTTTCAGGGGAAATAGTTTTAAAACAAAGGGAATATTGTTGTTTTTTCAGCTGCTTTCTGATACTATTTTGTTCTGAGCAGCTATGTTATATGTTACATGCATTTATAGTGTGATTAGATGAATAGAGAATATCACATGTGATTTTTTAATGTAAAATCACATCACACTAATATTAGAGCATTTATTAGAGAGCATCTAAGCCAAATGACTTTTAAATGAAGAATTGGAGAAACAAAGAGTTAAGGAGAGAGCTCAAAGTCACAAACAATTTAGTTAAATAATCAGGTTTGGGGCATAGATCTTCTCAGCTTTACAGATTTATTTCCCACTCCACCCCTGCCATGCCTTAGTTTAATTCTTCAGTCTCTTACCCTGGATATTGTTTTTCAGGAAATTAGTAAGATTTCAACAGACTCAGATGTCAAAAATGGGTACTGTGAAGAGTAATTTTATGCTACTGAGAGAAACAAATCTCACAGTGTGCTCAAATGCCTAGAATCATATTATATTTACTTTTGAAATATTCTTGTTAGGAAGAAACTTTGAAGATATTATGAAATGATAAAGTATGAATTTTTCTTCCTTCTATTACAAGACTAAGTTAGCAGTTCAGTAGGAAAAATCTTTCTACATATAGGGCTGTTATTTGATTAATTCGGTGGTGCAATCTCAGAAGATTCAGTTTGTTTAGTTTGTCCAAAAGGTTGACTGCTAATCTAAACAAATGGGATATACAAAATTTGCCTAGAGACATCACAAATTGCTTTGTTTTTCTCAAGATAGTTGACATTTTATTTTTAGTTGTAGTAAACTCTAAAAATGCAGTTCTACAGACATTTAAACAAACAACCAAGTCCCTACAGCCTTCTTTAAATTTTTGAAATATAATATGAATAAATCCTGCTTGACAGAAATAATTACACAATTATTTTTACCCTACCAAAGATAATTTCAAAATAATACTAAATGAACAAAGTTTAAGGATACTTAAAATATATCTTTTTTTGCATTCAAAAAAACATTTTACAATTACAGTCATTCAAACTTAATGATTATTGATAAATGTTTTTCTTTTTTAAAAATAACACTAACCCTTTGTATGTGGATTTCAGAATTCTTTTAAAATAATTTTTGTTAAAATTTTAAAGTCTATACAAGTATATAAAATGACCTCACTGGAAGGGGTGTGAGAAAATGTTCTATATCAAATAATTTTGGATGTGGTTAAAATACATAATATTAAAGGCAAAAGGAATTGTACATATGCACATTATCCTATTTGATATAGTGGTTTTCCACAGGTCTCAGGTTAATAATTCTGATACCATCATACATTTATACTGGAATTGAACAATGATATAAATAGATGGTAAATAGTGGGGTCCAGATTTCTTACTGTTGGATTTAGAGATTAAAGAAAAACCAAGAGAGGAGACTAAAATAATCTATGTGGTAATGGATCAGAGTTGGAGATATAAACGTAAACTCATGTTTTGCTAAATATAGATTTAAATAATTACATATAGAAATATTTATAGGTATGGTATATGCACAATGGTATTTGCACAAAATTTGTTGCTGTCATGTGAGATGGTGTAGGAGCTACGAAAACCCTATAGCAATAAGCACAGGCAGCATTAGAATTAGTTTCCAATAAGATTCTACAATAACAGGAAGCAGGGATTCCTGAGAAATGACCGTTTTTAGGACTAGGGGGGAAATAAGAGCCTGGAGCATCTTGTACCGCCAGGAAGCAAAGACAGTTGAGTCCATACTGACATAATAATGATAAAATAAATAAGTAAATGGAAGAAAGAAGACAAATGTCTCATGCAGGATTCTATTTATTAAAAATGTGATGGTCAAATACCTAAAATCCTATCAGATTTAGAGTAAATGAGCATATTTTATTTAAGCAATAATAATGATTATGATTATATTATTAGCATATATTTGCTGAAACATTTTTATATTACCCACAGTTCTAAGTGATTTAAATGTTTTATTTCATTTTGTTTAATTCTGTAAAATAAAGCTTACATAAATTTTTATATATGACAGTTATTTTACTCTTCTTCTTCCACCCAGTAAAACTGAGCAATATCATCAAATCCCCAAGAATTTAATCATTTACATCTGATGACATCATTCAGAAGCTAACCCTATCATGAACTCCAGGTTGGTATTTACAACCACCTGTGGAACAATTTTTTATTAATATATCTCTAAATCTCAAGATTTCATTATGGAAAACTAAAACTAATTTTCTTCTTCCATATTTCCTGCTCTAAACCTACCCTTCTTATAGTCTCCCACTGTGAATGAACATTCTCTTCCCCCTCATCACCCAAGCCACAAACTTTTGCATCACTTGCTTCTTTCCTCTTCACATAACCCACACCCATTTCATTGCTGTCAAGAATTTAGCTAAGCTATGCCATCACATTGCTGCCTCCATTTTTTTTGGCCCAATCAGCCTGCAGGGATTTTAAACCAACCCTGCCTCCTCCTGTAAACACATGCCCTGGATAGTAGTCCTGGAGTCACAAGCGAATGTAACTTCCTCATATGACTTCCCCAATGGCATTTGTGATCAACTATCCTCCCCTTTATGCCCCCCTTAGAGAAGACCTGTGTGGCCTGCCAAAATCTCACTCTTTCAGTTTGAATTGACCAATCTGGCCTTAGCTAGGGAGCATCAAAGTGTTTCACCCATGAACCCTATGAAAGGCATGTGTCTCAGATGTTTCTTCCAGGACTTGTTAGTAACAAAGTTCTCTAGGTCAATACCACTTGTAGTCTGTGGTTAAACTGGGATTTAGCATTTGGCACCCTGTGCTCCATTTAATAAGTGTTAATTTGACAAATTCATGACTGTCACTAAGAACTATCTTTTCCATTTTCTTTTTGTCCTCTTGCCTGGTTTTGGAAGCCCTTTCTTAGCTCAACTCTGTACTTTTTCACCTTCCAATTTATCTTGCCCAAATCCAAAATTTGGCTTTCTTAAATAACAATTAGCACCTTAGCAGATATCCAGTTTAAAACCCTTTATATTTCCTTAATGCTTAAACTCTAAAATTTTTACCATGTCTTATCAGCTGCTTCAAATTTGCTTCCAAAAAAATCTTTGGTGGCTCCTGTTATGGGTTCAATTGTATCTCCCAAAAAAGGTATGTTCAAATTCTACCTAATCCCAGTACCTGTGAATGTGATGCTATTAGAGTCTTCAACAAATTAAGACAAAGCCATATAAGATAAGGGTGGGGCCTCAATCCCATGACAGGTGTTCTTAAAAGGATAAGAAAGATTGAAAGACAGAAAAGACAAGGACACAGAGGGAACAAAGTCCTGTGATAGCAGAAGCAGAGATTGGAGTGATGCAGCTACAGGGCAAGGAACACCAAGGATTGCTGGCAACCCAGGGAAGCAAGAAGAGGCAATAAAGATTCTTCCTTAGAGGCCTCAAAGGGGACATGGCCCTGCCTTGATTTCAGACCTCAAACCTCCCCAAGTGAGAGTAAACTCGTATTGTTTTAAGCTGCTCATATTGTTGCACTTTGTAAATTCAGCCCTAGGAAGCCAATATAGACGTGTTCTTCCAAAGTTATACTACGTGCTTTATGTGTCTTAGATTCTGGTCCCTTATAGAAATGTCCCTCTTCGCATTCCTCATAGCATAACTCAGTTATTAATCCTGGACAATTTTCCATGACTCTTTTAGATAGAATTATTGCTTGTATCTGTGTTTCTTTGAAAGCATTTACCATCATTTACTAAAACAATTGAAAATATTTAGTTGTTTACATAATTCACTGTTAAACTGTCACCTTCTCAAGAAAATATTTCACTCCTAACACTAGCTAAGTATCTGGAATGTAAAAGCTATCCAATAAATTTTATTTAATAACTGAATGAATACTATTTCTTTTGCATTTTCATATGCATAATACAAACTGACCACGTATACAATGAGCATTTTACAGCAAATGCTCATGAATAATTTATGAAACATCAATTTAACATATTTTAGATTTCATATTAATTGTATAAAATAGTATAATCATCTATAATTTAATATTTGCTAAGTACTATTTAATATTTAATTTAAAACTTAATATTCAATTGAATATTTAGAGTGTTAGCTATATCCATCTCACTGTAATTAATAAATTTTGTATTGTAAAGGCCTATTTTTCTGTTAATACATGAAATGATATATTTTTGCATGAATAATATTGAACTTCTGATTGAAATTGTTAAGGGAAGTAAAAAGCTAATCTCATAAGAAACATGAGCATAGGACTATAAACAGATGTTAAGAGAAGTCACAGAAAGAAACTTGCACTTTTTACAAATTTAAAAATCTTTTCTGCTCTAATTAAAGGAAGAAATAAATGATCCCATGAGTGTATTAACCAAAGTATTAACCATTAGTGCAAAAGCCTAATTTAAATTACCTAGAATATATTTTATTTTATATCACATTAAACAATCATTGCAAGTTTAAATATATTTCAGAAAAATCACACACAAAAGGGAAATATTATGTACTACTGATATTAAGGGAGAAAATGAGAGAAGTAAATTATATAAAAATTTTAAGTTTTCGCCTGTTCCTAATCTAAATAATAATGAGAAAAAGAAAAATAATAGAACCAGGATAAAATCTGTCAAATGTTTCATCAACAAGAATATAAAGACAGTGATACAAGGACATTTTTGAGATAATCAACCAAATGTCAGATATAGAAGGAGCATTACTAGTCTCACTGCTGCGATGTACAATTGATTGTTCAGGACTCTGCAGGGAATTGCTCAGCACAAGAGGAATACAAATTAGATTTTCCTGTAGTTTAGACATCTAAAAGTCCCTCTCTCACATGGAGGAAGGAGCTGTAAATTTGAAAATATCATTAAGCTTGTTATTTCATTCGATGCCCATTTATAAAGCAAAACGGAGAACTATCCCCAGCACTTGGAGTAGGTAAATAAAATAATAACCGTGGATGGTGGTGAGAGATTAAATTAGAATGATGAGAGAGATGCTGGTAAACAGTGCATAATACGAATATGAATCACCAGAATTTTAGGAAAGTAAACAGTAATTGGAAGAAAATGCAGAACTCTGATGTGAGTTCAATGTTTTCAGAACCAGTTGTTTTCCCTTTAGCCTAAAATTAGATGCGTGAAGAAAAGACCAATAAAAAAACTAATTGGCATTCTCCTTCATGGCTGTTCCTTTCACTTGTGTAAATAACAGTTAAAAATATTAGGGACGTATGCCAGGAGGTGATTCTCTTGGTGTAATAAAGACAGAAAGTTCCTATCAATGCTCTGACTAAACCCATGATGAAGAGCAATCTCAAGTTTGGGAAAAACTCTGGTGGCCCAGTGGGGCAGCCTGAGTTTGTGAATGGCATCACCAATGGCATCCTGCACACACTTGGGAAAAGCTGTTCTTCTCAACAATGTTAATAATATTAGAGAAACTGAGGAGCATTTTTTAACTCTACAAGTGATTTTAATGCCTATAATACACATTCCCTCTGTATGATATAGAATGGTAGCAGATTAGATTAGACCAGAAGTTGAACACTAATCTCATTATTAACTCTCCATGGCCTTAGTCAATTCTTCTAACTTTGTGAAACTTATTGTCTTTATTTATAAAACAAGAATGCTAAATCTTTGCCTCACACCTGCATTAGCTTAAGTGACAAAATATTTGTAAAGGAGAGTATCATGCCTCATTTATGGGCAGCACTCAAGAACTATTACATGCCTTTATGGCTGCACCTATACCATGAGGGTACACAGAGCCATCCTGTAGGCAAAAAATTCTTTTAATATTGAGATGTTTAAAACTTACTTGGTACATTTTGTTTTATTCAAAGATCATTCCATAATCTAGTAGATAAAAAGAGGTAAAAATCTCTATATTTAAGGAAGAAGGCAAAAAATCCTTTTAATATTGAGATGTTTAAAACTTACTTGGTACATTTTGTTTTATTCAAAGATCATTACATAATCTAGTAGATAAAAAGGGGAAAAAATCTCTATATTTAAGGAAGAAGGATCTCAAAAGTCCAGACAATAATCTTTGAGTCTAGTTTTAAAGAAACCAGGTCTAGGAGAAGCAAGTTTCACTTGGGTATTGTATGGATACCATAAACTCATGGGGTTTGACTTGTAATGGCTTCAGAGACATAGTTCATCTTATGAATTTAACTTTTTCTAATTTCTCTGCAATTGACCTGGATAAAGTTTGCTTCAATTATCTCTGCTTAGAAAGAAGAGATAAGAGTCACATCTATTTGCCATGAAGACTTGAGGAAAGAAATAAAAAGTTAGGTGGGCAAGCCAACAATGTGGTTAAGACCACAGATATCAAAGGCATACAGATTCTGTATTTGAGCAATATCTCTGGAACTTAAGAACTTTCTGTTCTAGGGTGTGCTAACTATCATCTCTCTGACACAGTTTTTTCATTGCAATATGTGGGAATTAATAGTACCAATCTAAAAGTCGTTGGGAGAATTATATGTGTAAGAGTTTAAATTAAATAGTAGCAATGATAATAATAATATCTGCTTCACACAGCTGTATTAGTACAATTGACACATTGTAAATGCTCCATAATTATAAATATAATATTCTTTGTTATTTTCTTAGTAATAATTTTAATTCAGAGAGGTATGTATATTTATTAAAGAGAAGATACACAACTTTTATAAATTAAAAAAATGAAGTCTTTGTATATATTTCAAGAAGCAGATATGGATGAGATACAATATTTAGACATACATTGATTCTGAAGATGTAGGTCAATTATTTAAAACTAATTATTTTAATATTTTATTAATTTATAAATATAGCATAATAGTAACCAAAGTTTAGTAAATAATTATAAAAATTATATAGTTTATTATATATTGTTACTTATTATTTTTAATTGCTGCATCATTATTATTGAAGTGGTAATATTAAAAATGTACCAATTTTAATCATAAAAATGTTAAAAAATATATTATATTAATATATATTAATGTACAGACTATTCAACCTTCATCATTATATTTTTCCTATTTACTAAAATATTGCTGTTGTGCTTTATTTCCTTATTTTAGAATAAGCTCATAAAGTCTTCATGCTTTTTGATGCATTTTTAAGAAAATAAGAATTCAGATATTCATTATAATTTTTCTTATATGTATATTTCTTATTTTATCTTTGTCATCACATTTATATTTTCTTTTTTAGTTGCTTTTCAATTCTATTTGCAATATTACAATTGTCCACTGTGATTTTTCAATGTTTCTTTTTAATTTCATTTGGACTTGAATTTGCTTATGAATTCTCACTTGTCTAAGTCTCATATATGGCCATACCACATTTTCATTTACAAATATTTTCTCAATTTTCTACTTTTTGTTTTTAATTCCTTCTTTGATTCGTGTTATATAAAATGATACTTTGTTTTAAGTTTTTACTAATTTCTAATTTTTGACATTAAAGTATAATAGTGTACCTTAGAAAAATTGAAATTTTTGACTTAACATTTTCCTTTTGGAGATTTTATACTACATTTTTTTTTGTAAATAAATCATGAAATCCTGAATGTGTTATTCCCTAAATTTTGGTATGTACTATATACATTGAATATGCCCTATTTATTTCAATTTTCATTTATTCAATTTTACCAATGAAATCTACTTAAAAATATGATGAGTAAAAAGATTTCCATACACTTTAAATTATAATTTTTTAAAATATCTTTTAGCTGTTCATTATTTATAATTTTCTTAGTCTTTCTTATATTCTGCAAGTTTATTAATGTTGGAAACTATGATCGTTTTTTATTTTCACTTAGCACAATACCAGACATGTGCTCTCACTAAAGGTATGCTGAATAGCTAAATAAATATAAACTTTAAACTTTAAATAATATGAGTATATTTCTTTTGAATTTTTAAAATTAAATTAAAAGAGAAATAGGAAAATTTAGAAAACATGTCAATGAAACACTATATAACAACTTATAAAATTTACATACATCAGTATTAAGAAATTCCTAAAGGGGTAAAGGGGATCAAAAATAGGGTTTAGGGGGATGGTGAAGTAGGTAAAGGTGATCAAATACATGGTAACTGAAGAAAATTGGCCTTTGGGTGGTAAATATACAATAGAATATACAACAGATGTCAAATAATAATGTACAATTGTATTAACCAATGTTATCCCAATAAAATTAATTAAAAGAAAAATGTACCAAGAGGCCATCTGAGTCTTGAGTTTTCTTCATAAGAATTAGGGACTGTGTGTGTGTGTGTGTGTGTGTGTGTGCTTTCAGCTTTAATTTCTTTTCGTGTATTAGTTATAATTGTTTTTCTAGAAATACATTCATTGTATTTATATTACTTAAATTTATCTCACAGTGTTTTGTTTACAGAACCATAGGCTTTTCTTGCTAATTAAAGGAGCAAAGCACCAGAAAGATGGCATCAACTTTCTTTAAGTTCAGAAAGTTAATAAAACCTAATTTGCATCTAGAACACCTAGCAAGAGATTCTCAGAAATGTAGTTTTTACCATTGCCATCTCTGCAATAGAGCAAATGGATGAAGAATTAAGCAAATATATCTAAAATGATCAAAGTGTCTTAATTTTAATGGGAAATATTTTTATTTCAAAAGTGTTAGTTATTTTTCCATTTTGGAGGGAAAAAAGCATACGGAAGGTGATAATTATCTCTATTTTGTTAACCAATAAAATAGAGTAATAATAGTAAGGACATTGACCAAAATCTTGCCATAGATACATATTAGACTTTGGACTAATTGCCAGGTTCATGCTTCTTATATCCTGGTTGCAGTATTCAGATCAGAGGCTTGTGATTAATTTTATGTTTTGATTTATACACAATACTGTTACTATCTTCGTACAAAAAAAAAAAAAACAATGGGACTGAGTTTAAATATAGTTGAGACAATTCTATCTTATTTCTAGTCTGGTTACATTTCCCTGTTTTTCATGGTAAAATTGACTTTTGTTTTTTAAAATAAAAAACCAATGGGTATTTTAATGAACACCAAAGTGAGGGGTTGCATGATTCATAGCCTTACTTAACTTTTTTTTTTTCCTTAAAATCCATTTTGCTGGTTTAGCAGCAATTATTAGAATGACTCCATGGATATGATAGTTAAAGATATGGAAAGACAGAGTACAGTAAGTTCTCACTTAGCATTGTCAATAAGTTTTGGGAAGTGAAGTAAAATGAGATATAATGAAATCAATTCTACCACAAACTAATTAATATAAACAAGAGTTAAGTTCTTATGGCATCTCATCAATGTCACAACAAAATGATGAACAAAATGAAATTCTTCAAGGACTTGTTGTATATGTCTTGTGGAGGACAGATTAGCCCATCATGCTTGATGATAATATAGATTATTATCTCCCAAGAGCCTACACTGGGCTCTAGGACTATTCCAGATATTTAGAACATCTCTATCTCAGCCTTTTGAGGATTAGTTTTGTTCTAGCTGAGAAGCTTTATGAGCTAAAGGTGATAGCTCTGGGGAATAATGGGCCTCACAAATAGAAAATGACATAGGACCAGGCCCAGATTTCCCATAGCATAATCTCACCTCAGCCATTGATCACAGTTCTGTGCTTTCTACCACCTCCATGAATCCTGAGAAAGAAACTGGGATAAGGAGCTTATTTTGAAATTACTTCACAATTTTATAAATTGTTGCATGATTATATATTGCTTAATAATACCTCATTAGCATATTCCCCATGTGGGTTGTGTTATAATATCAGAGAGGGAACAGATGCAAAAATAATATTCTTTCTCTAATTTATGATATAGGAGAATATGCAAGGAATATTACTTTCAACACTTCATTTTACTTGCTATATTTCTTTTATATATTCCTTATCACGTTAGCTTTCTTTTTAGCTTTCTATCTTACACTAATAATGAAAGACAGGAGAAGGTGGTAATGGAAGTCTGGCAATGACTGTGAATACACATATCAATCTGAGCAAAAAAGAATGTGAAGTGACCGATTTGGGATTGTAATGAGGATGGTATAATTTAATACTATCTTCTAGCCTTGTTAAAAAAGATGGATTTTGTACCATACATAGCTTATTATAATTTTTCTCAAAAAAATGACTCACTGAATAGTAGTTCTCCCAAAAATACCTTGTTTTTGAATTATACATGTTGTCCCACCTTTGAGTTTAAAATAAAATACCTGGTTGATTTGCAAATAGTTCTATATCATTCAGGTAATTGAGAATAAATTTCTGGGCACATAATTTCAACTTAAATATTTGCTTTAAAAATATTCATGCTTTTTGAAAATTAAATTTAATTGAAATGACCTAAATATAGTTTTAAATCAAATTTTCCTAATCTATTTAAAGATATATACTGCTAGATAATTAAAATTTTGCAAAAGTTGCATATATGTTGCATTATATATGCTTTATATGTATACATGTATGTATATATACAAACATATATATATATAGCCATTTAATGTTCCACAGTGGTTGTCTTGTGATTTTTGATATATGAAAAGATTAAACATTTTATTTATGTACTCACTCAAGATATCACAGTGAATTTCTTAGTACAAGCTTTGAAGAATGTACTAACGGGGCTGTAGAGATTATTTTGACATAAAACCTGTTCTAAAGGAATTCATAGTTCAGGAAAGAACTTACAGCTGAATAGACAATTTAATAAGTTTTATGGGTATGAATTGATAAAACACTTTTTTACCAACCTGTTATAAAAAAAATCTTTCCAAGCTTTTCTTTTATTAAATATTTGACTGCATTTTTCACATATATTTTTAAATTATTATAAATTTAATTCAGATATGTAATAAAATAGTCTTTAAAAAATTAATTAATTAATTAAAGTGAAACAGACTCATTCAATGAAATCTGTACCCTTATTATCTTTGAATATTTTCACTTTTCCTTAAGTGATAAAAAATTGTATTTGGGAGAATATGAGCAATTGGACCTAGAGGAGGAAAAGAAGTGCTAAGCTGTTCAGCTGAATTTATGAGTTTCCTACAAAGAGAACAAAAGTAAAATGGGAGAGAATGCCTTCTGGAACAAATATCTCCAAGTATGGGCAAAGTTTTACAGATGGTAAACCTTCTCCCTGATCAGATTCGTGGTTGTTATGGAGATGAAAACATACTGAATTCTTTCAAGGTTTGTAAAAGAGTACAATAGAATAAGGTTAATTTCAAATATATATAAAAATTATAGAATTATATACTTTAAAGTGAAGCCAGGAAAATTAAAGAACTCTCACTATGGAGAAAGAGGTACCAATGTGAAAAAAGGTTTTATACAAGTAATAAAGTGCAGTTGAAATGCCAGATTAACAACATAAAATGAAGTATTAGTGAGTCAGAAAATGCAGAAATGCCTAAACCTAAATTAGTCCAACTACCTTCTTCTCCAGTATAGACTTGAAATGAATGGAAGTTAACGATGGGAAAGCAAACTAAGAAGTGGCTGATTAGCTGAGGATCCAGCACCAAATTTTAATACCAGAATACAAAAATAATTGAGTCACAGATATACTTGAATGCGTTCTTCTTCTTTCATCCATACCAACTATTACCACCAATATATAAATTCAAATAACAGAAATTACCACTTTAGTGGCATGAGAGCCATGTCATCAAAGGCCAGCACCAATAAATAAATAAATAAATAAATAAATAAATAAATAAATAAATAAATAAATAATAGATAGATAGATAGATAGATAGATAGATAGATAGATAGATAGATGATAGATAGATCAAGCAAGCAAGCAAGCTAGCTAGCAAGCAAGCAACAAATATAGGAAAATTTTCTCCTGATGTCTACCACAGAGCAGGCTAAAACACACTCTAGACCTCTCAGATTACAGCATAAATCCTTTGTTTTTGTGCTAAAAGTGAGAATAAAAAACTTCTTCATAGAGAAATCACCCTGGGCTATTAAATAAGCAGTATCAGTCTTTACTATTCTGACCTTTAAAAGCAAGAGAAAGGGTTCAATCTCATGAGCACTGACAGTCTAGCCTTGATAAAACTTTTAGCATTCAAATATTTAGCCTATTATAATGTCCTTCAAACTGATCAATTCATAATAACCCCTCTTTTTTGTGGATGTACAAGTGATATGGCAAGAGACATATAAGATCTTTTTTCCTTGGATGCAATTATTTGGTACCCAATATTTGTTAGCTAAGCAAAATAGATATACTGAGCCTTTCAATCTACTGAGCAAAACAGATAGATATCTAATTATACAGTAAGGCCCTTTACAGTGAGTGCTGAAGTAGAAACGATAAGGAAACAGTGCAGGTTTTCATGCCAGTTGAATATTGTTGTGCTCCCTGTGATGTGGATGCATAGTAATACTTCAAGGGTTGTGTCAGCTGAAGGTAATAATAACAACCTTAAGATCAAAATGATATCTCCAGTTGATGTACTCTTCCAGCAGTTTCACATCTGAAAATTTTATTTGGAGACTGTTCACTTGTCAAATATCCGAGGTACTTTATTTCCCCCCCTGTCAGAATCTGATGTCCACTGCAGCACTCATCTCCAAAGACTATTTATTTAGTAACCTTGATCAATTTTAAGCTTGTTGAATACTTCGCACGTTGAAGGTGGAAATCAAGAAGATAAATGGTAAGTAAGAATTCACTGAAGCTGATAGGAATAATTTATCTTAACAGCATGATAGGATAATCACATCCTGATAGAGCATGGGAGATTTTGTAAGATGACTTTAAGGATAAAGTTCAGGAAAACTAAAAATTTCTAAACCTGAAGGTCTCTCTAACTTGTAAATGTTTCTTCAAATAGTTTTTTTTTAATTATATGAACAATCCTTTGTGCCTAATAATGTATGAAGTATTAAATAGAAGTTAATTAACAATATTATAAAGTATCAAAAATTATATACAATAATGTTCTTTCAAGGTAAGCATTATATGGTGTAGGAACTCTACATATTTCCGTTTACAGAAGTATTGTATGTCATAATTCTATGCAATTTTTCTTTTTTTTTTATATATTTTTTTGCTACTTTGTCTATAGAGTGTTATAACTTATATTACAAATGAATGTGCACTGTGATAACTATCAGTATAATTTTATATATAATTTACCATGCTATTTCCAACATAAATTTCTTTTGGAACTTCGTCACAGAGTATTTAATCTCATTTATTTAAAGATACAGAAGCATATGATTATCCTATTTAAAAATACCAAATTAAAAAAAATGTTTTTTTATGATTTGAAGGGCAAATAAATATAAAAATAGGTAAACATTTGAAATTGATGTGTAACTAATTCAACAAAAAATAACATTTAAAAGATTTAAATATTTGATCTATTTTACTCAGTCTCAAAAATTAGCCCTTTTCCCTATTTTCAACATTTATTTGATGGCTTCATTTTCCAATGTCTTTCTTGTTTTTTATCAGTACCAACTATTTTGTGCATTTGTAAATCATATAATATGGCAACATAAACTCTGATTTTTAAATATTCTCATCTAAATTTGGATGTTTTGTTGAATAAATGGTTCATAGTATGTAATCAGAAGGCTATATCTATTTCCTACTGTAACTTCCAAATGCATAAAGCAGTGCAAGTTCTTACTTTTCTCTTGAAAAGAGACTCAAAAGCCTTCTCTGGTCCCTCATGATTAATACTAAGTGGTTTATGATAATTTTAAGACATAGATCTGGAGCTGATTTAGTACCTAAGATCTAATCACCTACTATTCAAGATTACAAAGTGATATTAGACTGTAGCTACTTCTGTGCATTAAATGGAAGTCTGTATCAGGCAAGAAAATTCTAGAAGACCTCTTTGTTTTGTCTAGTTTTCTTTCAACTCTCCTCCCTCTTTTGGTTTCTCATAGTCTCTGACCTTTCTTGATGGACCAAGAATGAAAGGAAAGATAAGAAGAGCAAAGGAGAAGTTCTTAATCAGTACTTTCATAGATTTGTTGCTTATTCTTTGGATCTGAGTAAATAAATGGTTCATAGTAGAGAGTAAAGATGACACTTTTTTTCAAGGTGCTTGTTCATAGATCAAGTCAGTAATGTCTTTTTTTTTTTTTTTTTTTTTTTTTGGCTTTCTGACCCCATTTCAATTACTTTTTTTCAATCATCTACTCTAGGGGTCTCCAACCCCTGGACTGTTCACTGGTACTGGTCCATGGCCTGTTAGGAACTGGGCCCCCAGCAGGAGGTGAGTGGCATGCCAGCAAGCAAATCTTCATTTGTATTTGCAGCCACAACCCAGTGGCATCATTGCCTCAGCTCTACATCAGATCATCAGGCATTCGACTCTCATAGGAACCCTGGTCCTTGGTCCCTGGTGCAAAATGTTGGGGACTGCTGATCTACTCCACCTAGATACTATGTTAAGATCCTGGTGATCCTCAAAACATAGTCTTTGAAGCAAAGAAAAAAAATCAAAAAACAAGAACAAAATATAGAAAACTCTAGGGAAGGGAAAGAATTTGATCTCCTGATATACCATATTTTTAAATTCAAATATTAATTTTTAAAGAAATTATCAAAAGGCATAAAAAAGAAACAGGAACATATGACCCAAGCAATAAAACATATAAAGAAACTGCCAGAAAAAGTCCTGATGGCAGGTCTACATGACAAACACTTTAAAACTGAAGATAGTTTAAAACATGCTCAAAGAACTGAAAAACAATGTGGAGAAATTCTAGAGAATAATGTATGAACAAAATGGAAATACCAACAAAAAATAGAAAACCTAAAGTGGAACCAAAGAGAAATTGTGAAGCTGAAAATTACAGTAACTAAAATGAAAAAATGACTAGAGGGATTCAAAGGCAGATTTTAACACACAGAAAAGAAACCTTTAAGAAAAAAAAAAGGAAATTATTGAGTTTGAAAACAGAAAGGGAAAATATTAGTGAAAATAGCCTAGATTACATGTGCAACACCATCAAGGTGATCCATATAAGAAGAGAAAGGTATCAAAAAAATATTTGAAGAAATCATGGCTGAAAACTTTTACACTTTGATGAAAGACATGAATATAAAAATTCAGGAAATTCAACAATCAAAGAAAAATGAAGTTAAAGAGACTCACATCAAGATACATTATAATCAAACTTTCAAAAGCCAAAGAAAAAATAATCCTAATAGCAGCAAGACAGAGGTGATTCATCACATACAAGGGTTCCTCAATGAGATTATCAACAGATTTTACAAGAGAAAATTTGAAAGCCATAGGCAGTTGGCTGATAGATTCAAAGTGCTAGAAGAATAAAATTGTCAACCAAGAGCCTTATATCTGGAAAAACTGTCCTTCTAAAGTAAGGAAGAAATTAAGACATTATCAGAAAAAGAAAAGCTTAGGGAACCTGTTACCATTACAGCTTTCTTGTAAGAAATGCCAAAGAGATTCTTTTCCATTGAAATAAAAACCATTAGATAGTACCATGAAACCATATGAAGAAATAAAGATCTCAGGGAAAGTACATATATGGGCTATTGTAAAACCTAGTATTATTGTAATAGCAGCATGTCACTCTATTTTTTGTTTTCTACATCATGTAAGAAACTAATACATTAAAAATTAAAAATAATTATATCTAAAAGCAGGTATCACTGGAACTTTGGTTTGTAACTACATTTTTTTCTGCATAAAAAACTAATAACATTTAAAATAATTATTAGTTGAAGTTTTTGGACATAAAATGTATAAATGTGGAATTTTGTGACATCAGCAACTGAAAAACATAGAGACGTAGCTGTACAAGGCCGGAGTTATTTTACATTATTAAAATTAAGCCAGTATAAATTCAAATTAGAGTGCTATAATTTGAGAATGATAATATAATCTCCATGGTTACCACAACAAAAAATAGCTATAGAATAAAGGAAATGAGGAATTTAAACATTTTAATACAAAAAATAAATCAACTAAGCACAAGAGAAGAGAGTAATGCAGGCAATGAGGCACAAAAAAAAAAAATCACTAAACACATGTGGAAAATAAATCACAGAATGACAGAAGCAAATCCCTTCTTATTGATAGACTTAAAATATAAATGAATTAAACTCCTCAATCAAAAGTAGAATAAACAAAGTATCATGGTCCAAATACATGCTGTCTACAAGAGACTCAAGTTAGATACAAACACACAAACAGTCTAGAAATGAAAGGATAAAAAATATATTCTACACAAATAATAGCCAAAAGAGAATAAGAATGGCTATACTAATACCAGATAAAATTGACTTGAAATCAAAAAAGTTTACAAGACAAAAGAAGGTTTTATATACTGATAAATGTTCAATCTAGCAAGAAGATATAACAACAATATTTATGCATCTAATAACATATATTCAAAATATATAAAGAAAAATTGATGATTGAAAGAAGAAAAAATACTACAATAGATGGAGACTTTAATATTCCATTTTCATTAATGGATAGAACAACCAGACAAGATAGAGGAGTTAACTGAGGACTTGAACAATACAATAAACCAGCTGAATCTAATAGACATATACAGAACTCTACCCAACAATTAATCATAGAAATAAAACTAGAAAACTTACAAATTTTTAGATGTGAAACTACACTTTCTTTATTGTCTTTGCTCTTTTGTCAAAACTCAGTTGATTATGTTTATAAGCTTCTATTATGGGTTTACCTTTATGTTCTATTGATCTATCTGTCTATACTTTCATCAATACCACACTGCCTCGATTTCTACAGCTTTGTAGTAAATCTTGAAGTCAAGAAACATTAGTCCTCCAGCTTTGTTCTTCTCCTTCATCATTGTATTTGATTTTCTGGGTATTTTGTCTCTCAATATGAACTTTAGAAGCATTTGACAATATTCAGAATTCTGACTGGTATTGCTTTAAATCTATACGTCAAACTGGGATAAACTGACATCTTGGCAATATTTAGGCTTTTTACCCATGAACACAAAATAATTTTCCATTTATGTAGTTTTTAGATTTTCTTCATCAGAGTTTCATAGGTGTCTTCATATAGATCTTGCACATATTTTGTTAGATTTGTATTTAAGTATTTACTATTTCTGGATGCTAAAGTAAATGGTACTATGTTTTAAATTTTGAATTCCACTTCTTCATTGTTAGTCCATGGAAAAACAGTTAACTTTTGTATATTAGTATTGTATCCTGAAACTTTGCTAAAACTGCAAAATTTTTTCAGATTTTCTAAATTTTTTTCAGATTTGCAGATGAAATGCATGACCATGTCATCTGCAAACAAAAATAGTTTATGTCTTCCTTTCCAACTGATATACCTTTTTTTCTCCTTTCTTACATTATTGCATTACTAAGGATTGCCACTGATTTTGATTTTGGTTATTATCTCATTTCACAAGGTATTGGATTCACAATAATATATGATAGTAAATCATTCTTATATTGACAACTACTTATTTTAAAAGTATATTATTAAAGGGGCCTAACAGTAAAGTTGTCACCTCAATTTAATGTTAGGTACTTAGTATCATACCATGTTTGTCAGCCTCAATGCACAAATAAAACTTTCACTTTCCTAATAGCTTCCAAACATGTTTACCACTTTGGTAAAGAAGGCAAAAGAAATTATTGTTGAACATGAAAAAAAGAAACAGTATCTTTTGAATTAAGTGTTATAGTTTTTATTGCATGCACTGCTGTGTCTCCTTAACAACTACTATTTCAGACCTATTACAGAACCCACTCCTTAGCTGTCAGACTAAGCTTGAAGTTTGAAAATTATATTTCCTATTCTAACAGTTTGATTCTTTTTCGTTTGGGGAAGAAAATATCTCCTCTCAATTTTTATCTTTATTTATTTGATCTGATATAGAAAATGCAATCTAGATTCACAAAATTAAACAGCACAGAGAATAACTCATTAAATGGTATGCATTATATGACTCTATTAAAATAAAAAGTAGAGGTTACTTTCACAAAGTCTTTAAAAATTACTTCTGAATGCTTGAGTCTGACAAATATGTATTCATATGAGATAAAAAAACAATTGACAGTTAATTAGATCTTAAGTACTTTTCTATTAATGCACATATGTATCAGGTTTCAAATATAACTTGGGAATTATTAATCCTTTTTTCCCTCCAAATCACAAGCAATTATGCTTAAAATAATAATTAGAAGTACATATATTCTTTTGCTGATATTCACAATATCTTGTTCAACAAATATTTCTAAGAAAATATTCATGATCAGAACTTAAAATTAAAAACAGAAATATACACTTATACAACCTATATTTTCATAGATTCCAATGCACTTACAAATATATAATTATTCTTAAAATTTAGAAATAAAATATATCACTAATTTAGTGAATTATATTATTCCTGAATTCATGAGGTCTTCTAAAGAAAGGAGGAACATAGCAAAGAAAGGAGGCTACTAATGAAATGTTCCCACATAATTTTAATCAAGCTTTACATAGAAAACTTTATAAAAAATTTTCAGTCTAGAATTCACTCTGGGTGTCTTAACAGCAATAAATTTCTCTCAATTTTATAATGTTTCTCAAAAAATGTCTTTACTTAGACTAAGTACTATGGATATATTTTACAGATATGCATTTAATGTTCCATTTAAGACATAAACAGAAGGAAGCATGCCGTGGGATAGAATACTTGGGATTTGTAAGCATTATGTTTGATGTTATTTTTTGAAATGCAATAACTAACTTGTATTATACTAGGTTGTCATTTTAGGGCAGTTTTTTTGTGAAAGATTTTGATATTATACCTGTCATAATTTTGTTGTTAAAGAATGGGAAACTTCTGCTTTTATGTTATACTTTCAGCTTATTAATAGCTCATTTTAAAATGCAACAGAAGAGTCTTATCATGTCAGAATCATAAAAAATTATCTCTAAATAGCAATTTGTTAAAATACATTTTATAACCATTCTGGTGAAAAACTATGCTGAGAGATATCAGATGCACTGGTTTCATTCTTGGAGTAGAAAGAAATGATTCAAATAGAAAATAAATGTGAAAAAAATTACATGCTATTTTGGATGATTCATGAATTTTCCTTTAAATAATAATGCAGATCTTTGTTGAACTACAATCTGACATTTTCCTATTTTATCCACAGAAATATACTCCTATTCATGTCATTAAATGGGAATTTAAATTGCAGCAATATTATTAAGGAGAATATATCCATTATCCACTTTATTATGTTTTATGATACACGTGAAGACATTGGAGTATATTCTTCATTGAGATAATGACTAGATATTTTGCTGTGTAGAATTTTAATGAATAAATGGCATTTACATTGGTTATTTATCTACTCTTTTATTTCAGGAAAGTATGCCTGTATTACTCACCAAGAACTAACGCTTTCATCACTTTAGACAGACACAGTGAAGGCACAGGCAGGTTAACAGGACAAATCAGAACTCTCGTGCTAGCCTCTCTATCTCACTTTTGAAGATTTAGAGATTTAGAGTTCTTGCTGTTCTATTTGTAACAAATCAAAGAAAGATGGGTCCTACACATACATGTTTGTTCCAAAACTTGTAATAGCTAAGAGCTCTGGGTCATGTGACTTCCTACTACCATCTCTCAATTTTCTCCTGTGTAGAGTGCTAATGATAATAACTAAGTAATTAATCTGTATGTGAAGCATTTAGAAAGTGCTTGGCAGATGCTAGGTGATGTATAGGGCATTATTATTACTATTTTTATTACCACTGACTGTAACAGTGAACAGGACACTAGCTGCCCCATACTTTTCATTGTCCTAATTCTGTTTACATCTTATTCCATTAGCACTGTATCACTATGAAGCAGATTAAGATAACTTCTCTACCACCCAACTAGGCTTGTCAGAGCAATTTTCCTCCATGGTGCCTCTTTGATTCTGGTTACCCACAGCCATTTTATTGCCCTATTGCTGCTCTGTTCCTCTCCATATTCCAAAGGCAATTCTGAAGAGAAGCTCTAAGTGTAAGTGAGTCAAAAACCAAAAATACATTTTACCTAAGCTTTTATGAGGAAAGGACACAATAAAAATAAGTGTGTATTCTAACATTTAAAAAAAGCATGTAGCCTAATGATAACAAAAAGAAAAATAAAATCTAAATTACATTAAGAGGTAGCAAATGACAAGCATGAGTGAAAGAAGGATGTGGTGGGGGTGAGGGGCAGTAATAGCTTAGAGAAGAAAAAAGTTCTAATTGGAGGAAATATCCTAGAGAGAAAAAAAACTATAACAAAAATGAGTAAGACAGGGTAAAAATAGAAATAGGAGATGGCACTTCATACAAGGGGAATGGCTTTTGTGAAGCAAAACAACATGTGAATGGGGTAATATGTAGATTAGTGTGGATTTGTTTATTTTCCTACTTATGTATTCCTGACAACATGCCAGTTTTTTCTGTAAGGATTATGCAGTTATAAACTAATATGTTCTTTAACAATAAGCACAAGAAAGCCAGTGTGATTATATTAATATCATACAAAGTACAATTTAAAATAAAAAATATCAAGATGAAAGAGGAATGTATTATAATATTAAAATGTAAATTCATCAGGAAGAGCTAATCCTCCATGTGAAAGGTCTATAATAGGAAATCTAATTAATGAGAAAAAAATTTAAAAGAATTAAAATACAATTACAATTTGAGATTTAACTGACAGAACCAGTAGGAAAAATTTCAGTAGCAATATAAAAATTTTGAACAACAATAGCAACTAACTAGTTTATATTTATAGACTACAACATGCGGTAATTACAGAACAACATTTTTACAAGTGCACATTGATCATTTTCTAAGATAGACCATATGCTAGGCTATTAAATAAGCCTGAATAAATTTTACAAGATGAAAATCTTACAGAGCATATTCTCTGAGCATGAGAGAATTAAATTAGAAATCAATAACAATAAGGTATCTAGAAAAATCCAAAAAAAGTTTTAAATTAAATATATACTTCTATATAAATCAAAGTCAAAGAAAAAAAATCACAGGAAAAACAAGTTATTTCAAACTAAACAGAAATTTAAACAAAATAATAAAATTTATAAACTGCAGTGTTTAAAGAAAAAATTTTAGTTGTAAATGCAATTTTTATATTAAAAATATACTGATATCAATGATATTACCTTAAGCCACTAGAAAAAAAAGAGCAAATTATTTTCTATTATCAGGATGGAAAGAACTTTTACCAAAGACACTATATGCAAGAAGACAGGATAAGAAAGGATCTTAAGAACAATATTATATCAATATGTTTAACAACTTAGATGAAATAAGCATTTTGTTAAAAAAAACATCAAAATAAATACATGAAAAAATTGAAACAGCAAGACTTCTAGCAAAAAGAATTAATTTGTAAATTAAAAGCAAACAAAAATTTAAATCGAACCAAAGAGAAGGAAAGACTTCTCTTTAAGAAAATTTCAGGCCTAGACAGCTTCACTAGTTGTCTTTTAAGTATTTATGGAAAACTAAAACTAAGTTTATGTAAAATTTTTGAATAATAGAGAAGGAAACAATAATCAGCTTTTTTGAAGAGGCCTGTATAACACCAACATGAACTTGACCAGGAAACCAGAAGAAAAATATCCCTTACAAACAAAGAGGTCAAAATCCTAATAACATTTTAGCAGAAAGAAATCCAGCTACATATAAAGAGTTACAAGTGGGATTTATTTCTGGAATGAAAGTTTGTTTTAGCATTGAAAAACAATATAATTTATTACCACATTAGTAAATAAAACAGAAAAAGTATTTTCTCCTCCAATAGCTGCATAAAATGCAAAATTTACCACCCAGTCAATATGAAACCATTAGCAAACTAGAAACAGAGTATATTCTCAATCCAATATACTGACATCTATTAAAAAAAAAAAGCTAGAGTGAACATTGTACTTAATGGTGAAATGTGTTAAAGTGTTAGCTCCTCAAATTGATCTATAGATTCAATAAAATCCCAACTGTATCCCAGCAAGTTGTTTCGTTCTTTTGTCTTATTTTGGTAAAAGTTAACAAGATGATTCTAAAATTTATAATAGAATAAAAACACCTAGAGTTTATAATAAAATATAAACACTTTGGGTCAGCACGAGCAACTGGTACAAGTTGCAGCTTACTCTAAGACTGTCAAGGACTGTAACACTTCTAAGGTTTTATCGCATGTTCAAGCATCAAGGGAATCTGTTGCTTCTCATGATGAATATCTTTTATCAAATATTATTTAGAAGTTGGGAAATAAAGGTGAATATAACTGGTCCCTGTCCTGCGATATTAATAATCAGTGAAGTTAGCGTTAGGTTACTCTTCAAATAAATGTTGTATGCCATAAAGCTTTATAGAAAACTATCTTCGGAGGACAGATAAAGAGCTGGTTAACATAACTACTAGGAGACAATCATTGACTTCAGTCTTAATACTTACAGAATATTCTGGAGGTGAGAATATATTACAAAGAGATCAGCATATGCAAAAATATACATACACAAATGAGTATGAGAAGAGGGGATAGTTCAGTTTAATTCTAGTGTTAAACATATATATATATGTATATATGTGTGTGCATACATATAATTAGGATATGGCACAAGGGGCTTTAAAAATGTAGATTGAGGCTAAGTTGGGGGAGTAATGACTCTTTTTTTCTGAAAATTGGATTTTGACAAGTGGTTATCCTTGGACTGAAATTTAACTACAGATATTTTATTGTCTTATAAAATGCTTTTAACAATTTCTGGATTAGTTGCAATTATTTAGACATTGGGAACTCTCTCATAAAAATCAAAACACCAGTCTCATGTGGAAAATTCAGAAGATCTAACACTATTTTCCCCCAATTTTGTATCAGGATCTGAATAATACTCACTCTTTAAGGTAAAGTGTGCATTCCTCATCCTCTATTACATGGATCTTATTATTCATTTATGTTGCTAGCTGAGCATTTATTGCCATTTGTGTCCTGACAATATTGTAAGACCTAATTCAGGCTTGTGATAAGGCAATGACAGTGGGAATAGAACAAATGAATCCCAGAAATATATGTGAAATAGAATAAATAAAATACCTTGTCTGATGGGTAAAGAGAGATTGCTTAGTGAAGGCTGTTTCACAGGTATTTACAGCATTGATTATAACTGTGGTTAGGTTAATGATACTTTTAGACATGTTCTTACACGTAAATTAGACATTCTACCATTAAATATGCTGTAAGTCTTAATGACCCTAGAAAAGGGAATAGATAAAATAGGGAAATACCTTCCAAAACGGGAAAATAAATATAGTGACAGAGAGTGAAAAAGAAATAAAAGTCTTACAAAAAAATAAAAGATAACAATTTCTTCCCCACCAACAACCTACCTCTTGGTTTCTCCTCTAGGCCCAAAATTGGAAATGGTGATTTTAGAAATGGAGAAAAAATATACTAGGACTACAGGTCTGCTTCCTCTCCCACAGCTAGAAGCGACTACAAAGCTTCTAGGGAAGTACTGGTGTTGGGTGTGCTAAACTTCCTATGTCAGAAAGACATAGCATAATAGCAATTAAGGTTTTCCACGTAGTATGTGTAGGACATCTAGAAGATTCTAATTGACTTTCTGTGTTGTAAAGATAGTGTGAAAGTCTACAGAAAGTCTTAGTTTATGGGTGTCTGGTTTTCATGAGTTGGGTTTAACTCCATTATGTGCAAATAAAAATGTACCTTAAATCCTGAAAAGTAGACCATATAATATAGACTTCCAAAATATTTTTTTCATGACTGTGGCTGAGGCAATGAAGATGTAAATATAGAAGAGCAGAAAGATTTATCTTTTTTCACTCAGTGTTAGATGGCAATATTATATTAGGGACATCAGATTACATGAGAAGGTGTTTATACATAGTTAACATTCTTATAAAGCAAAATATGTTTGTTCTTTAAGAACTTGGAAAAGAGATCATCTCCCCACAAAAAATAAGCTTATGACCAACATCAGTTTATAGGAAAATATAGATTTATTTGTTAAGAATATATGGTATCATTTACAACCATACATATTGTTTTGTTTCTCAGTAAATAAGAATATAATATAAAAAACGTAGAAGTATAAAATGTTAGTATTAAAACAGACTTTAGAGACCAACTAGTCCAATTTTGTCATTCATTCTAAGACAAGTTTAGTCCTTTAACTACACAAAGTAAACCTGACTCCAAATACTCAGAGGGAATTTGGTCAAGTAATTAAAAACTAAACAAGGAACTACAGAGACATCCAAATGAAACAAGAAAAATACACCCTTGCTCAGAGATTTACAATGTATGGAGAAAGAGTAATTAGGATTTTCAGGAATTCAAGATGAGATCTATTGCTTTATCCTTTAAGACAGAATAATGGCCTGGAAAATTTCCCAATTAGCCAAAATTCTCAACTCAGTTAACCCAGCATAACCTCAGAAATCCAAGGCAGAAATTGGAGAGCAATTAAGTCTAAAATTATGTGTTCCTGGTTGTGCTACTATGTGTGTGTGTGTGTGTGCATGTGTGTGTTTCTAAAAAACTGAAAAGATTTAAATAGCTACCTAAGACATACAGTAATAAACCTTGGACACCCTCTGGACCACAATAAAAAATATGTCAAAGAGAGAAGTTCAGAACAAAGTAAATAAGTATAATGCTCTGTTGTCACTCTGACTTTCACAGGAATTTGGAATCATCCTGATTTCTTAACAGTTTAATGCCAATTAAGCTCCATGTTCTATATTTGCAGATGTGTTTGGCTGGAGGAACAATGGAGAGAATGGGGGACTTGTATGCTCACCACACCCCCGCATCTTAAAGACCTAGAGTCCCAATTTTATCTAATTTTCTGTTTCACTTTTTTGTAATATTTAATTTAAACAAAGATTTCATACACTTAAAATTTTCAGTAAAAATTCAAATTGACAGAGTCAATGGCCAGTCATGAGACAATGTGAATTTTCATTGCTGTTTACCCAGTGTTTTACCACTGCCCCCTTTGTTTTTCTGGAATCTAAACTATCTTACATTTTAAGTAACACTGTCTTGAAAAAAGTCTTATGTGCATCTGTACACACACGCATGCTCACACACACCACACACATTTTTTGACACTCAGGGACATTTAAAGATTTCTGATGTCGACTTTTGTAAAATATAAAGAAAATATTTTCTCTTCCATTTATTCTACTTCGTACTTTAAATCAATATCAGCTTTTGGTTTGGAGAGTGTTTTAAAAAGGGCAGTGAATTTTCTTTAACTAGCAATCTGAAGTTAGGTAAATAGTTTCTAGGATAAGGATCTCTAAAACTAGATAGAAAACAAGTTTATAGATTGAGCAATTATTAAATGAGAAATATTATTACACCGAAACCATTCATTTCCTTAAATCAGATTTGTATATGATTTAACCATATAATATAATGTAACATATAATACAAATATTTACTTCTTATAACACATATTTTTGGCTTCAGTGAATTCAAAGTTATGGAGAATGTCAGGCCAAATAACTGCCTGGAAAGTTATTGATAGATTGAGAAATAACCAAAGTTTTCCCCTGGCTGACATAATCACTGCAGAGTTACAAATGCTTACTATATGGCAGGGCACTGCGTTGCCTTTTACAAACATTATTTCATTAAAAAAAAAAAAAAACATAAAATCTCCCACAGTGGGTGCAACTATATTATGTTCATTCTACATATGAGGAACTGAAGTCTAGGAAAATTAAATAATTTGAACAAGGTCATCCAGTTAGAAAAGGCAGAACCAGAATCCCAAATAGATCTAACTGATTCCAGTATACAGACACCCTTAACATAGCTTATATCCTTCTCTCAACCCAAGCAACTTCTAGAAGAAATGAAGGCTAGTTTTAAAAACCAAAACAAGTTAATAACAAAAAATTAATTTCTCTGTGCATGATGTTATAATTCTTCATTTTACATTCTTTTCAACCAGTTGTTTCATGCTCTACTTTTGTGGTAAATAACATTCTTTAAACAGAAAAGATGTCTCTTTCTGGTCACACATAAAATTAATTAAGAATGACTAGAAAGCATTCAGGAAAAAAATCTGAATAAATGACTTTGAATGCTTTCTATAAGTGTATAAAACAGAATTACTGAATGATCTTGCCACTCTTTTAGAAATAAATACACACAAAAAATTGCTCCAATTATTAACATTCATAATAGTTTTATTACTCAATTTGTAAAGCTGTGGTTAAGCATAAACAACACTTGAATTATGAAAGATTTCCTGGGGAAACAGGTCAGCATATTGATTAAAGGAAAAAATTAAGTTAGAGGATGTTGGACATAATACCACATGGTGAAAAGAAGTGTTATGGTGGGTGAGAAGGAGGAAAAAAGATGATCCTGACCTCAGAGAAAATGAATGAGAATTACCCTTCCTCTTGCAAACCTTAGAGAAACATGCGGAGCATGTGGATTTAGGCAGAACTAAGTGTAAAACACTTTTATGTTGACCTGACAATCTGAGGCACAAGAAACAAAGCAAGTGGAGGAGATGTTAAATTTAACATCTATCGAGATATTAGTGGATGCTAGGGTCTATGTTAGGCTTTTCATGTGACTTTTAATACATTTAAAACGTGGTCAGTTCAAAATAAATGACACTGGTTTGGGGATCAAAGATGCCATCATTTAAATTGGAGAGAAAGAAATTGTTAAACATTTTTCTATTGTGTTTACATATGTGTGTGTGTGTGTATAAATTACATATAATGTAAAATTATATATGTATAAATTACATATAATGTATAATTATATATACAATAATAAATCTACACATAAAATTTGTGTGCTTATTCCACACCAGGCATTTAAATACATCAGAAGTTTAAATACATCATTAATTTAATACAATAACTCCACAAATTGGGGTTTTACTTATCTTTCTTTTTCCTGAGTAAACTAAAGCATGGAAAATGAAAGTAGTTCCTCAGTTGCCATGTCTATAATCAATCTATAAAACTAGCTAAGAGAATAATCATCTCTTTTGCTTTAGGGTCATTTCTGTAGGAATTTCATGTCCCTTAGTTACTTCATAGTCATCCGAACAGATTTTTAAAGAACCTAGCAGTTTCAGAGTGAGACAGTAATTAATAATCATATTTTAATTAGAAAACAGCCAATGTCCATTACACAGAGTAATAAGTATCTAACTACCCACAACACATTACATCAAAACAGTATTTTTTTTGGAAGTTATAGCCTTCCTGTTACAGAAATAGAGATTACTCTAAATAGCCTCTGAACAAGAAATGTTTAGAAAGAGGAGTTATCAATAGCAATGAAAAATGAAGTACAGATGTAACTTAATGTTCTATTCTTACATTAGATAATGTTCTATTCTTACATTTAGCTAAGAAGATAATTGTCAACCTACACTAAAATAAAAGGTTTTCTTTAAACAATTTTTAAAACGTAGCAAAATGTAACAATTAGATGCTTAATAAACAAAGGGATCATTTATGAAACCCCACTTTTTAAAAGCTATCTGGAGTGTTCAATTCAATGGAAAATATTACATATATTTATATATATATACACATATATATGATAAGTATATATATATAATATGTAATATGTAATAAATATTACATATATATAATATGTAATTTATAGAAGTGTATTCTAAACAATGGTAAATGTTATACAATGCTGCATATACCTTCCAAGGTTTTAAATCAATATTATTTAAAGGTCTATGTTGTAGTTTTTCAATTTTCTAAAAGAAACATTTTAGTCTTTACCAGAAGAAGTGTAAAGCAAAACATGCTCACAAGACATGAAGGAAAATTTAATTTTAATCATTATTGCCTGAAGTGAAAACTCCTGCAATCTGTTGGAATAGAAAAATAATGCAGAACAAGTTCTCCCTACAGTATAATTTTTCTAAAATACAAAATGCATCAAGGTGTTATCTACAAAAGTCTCTTATACTTCTCCAGCATTTCATTCTAGAGTTGATATATTATTCTCAAAGTTGCCAAATACTACATAGTACTTGAGGTTATGGGAAAAGAATTTTTTTTGTCCCGTTCTCTAACTGCTCAAACATTTTTCTTATTGACATAATCATTACTTATTACAGAAACAACTAAATTTATAAATATAAACAGAATGATACCACATTAGCCTACATCTTCAGGTAATAAAAATGGAAAATGGCCTATTCGAGGGATTTTCCAAAGAACAAAAATGAGACTGATGATGATGGTATATAGACTGATCAATGTATTTTCAGGTGCCATATGGTGATAATAAAAATTTGTGGCAATATGTCAAAAAGATATAGACCTAAATTTATCTTGAAAAGGGAAGAATATAACTCTGTCTTAAAATGCTCAGCAGACATCCTATTAATATCTCACAGCTTTGCTTTGGAAGTTTGCCTTTTGTGAATCTCTATGTTTAGCATATAAAAATGTGATATGCTGATTGGTTGGGACCAATCACTGTCTCCCCAGGAAAGCGCAGGGTGGGAAAACATCATCCAAATCAAATAAGTGGTTTTCCAAAAGCAATTTGGGAAAGTAACCAAAATTAGGTCAGAACATAGCAATTACTGTTAGTAAAAGTATATAGGCTGTAAACTATGGTAATTATGAAAAAATGTTTGAAAGGCATTCAGTAAACATTTACATCATAATTTAACCAAGTCAGCAGAGAGCTTAGATTTTGCCACAATTTTTTAGAAGTGTTTTTGTTGACTATCTTGTGTCTCATTAACATTTTCTTGAGGGAAGTTAGAAGAAAAATATTAATGTTGACTATAATCCTACAGTTAAAGGAATTGCTAATTACAATAGCTTCCTTTTTACTAGTAACTTGTAGAAAAAATTTTCCCACCTTAAAGTAAGTAATTTTTTATATATATATTTTTTGTTGTTAACATACATTATCAATATGCTCAATTTCCCATTCACTGCAATTTCCAAAATTTAGCGCCAAATCTATGGTCCATCCTTTGTTTGTGCTTGGTTTTATTACACCATTTTTGTCCTAATTCTTCCCCATTTTAAACCCTTTTCTTTTTTTATGATGACCTTATGGTACCTTCATGTTCCATATATTTTATAATCAATCTTATAGGGAAATGCAGGATGTAAGAATACACTTAAAGTATAAGCTATTTGAAATCTAAGATATTATATTAAATTTGGGCTCATTTTAGGGTATATTTTGATTATATATATATATATATATATATATATATATATATATATATATATAATCACCTTGGGTCACATCTTCCATTATAACTCAAAAAGCTAGATTATTATGGTTGCTGTGACTAACCCAAGATAATGCTACACCAATTTAGTAATAATACTTTTTCTCATGGATGTAGGTATTCTAATAGCCCTACACTATGTTCTTTCTGCAACAATTTTATAAAAGACAGAGACTAAAATAATTTTTAAAAGGCAAGGGCTTGCAAATTTAATTCCAAACTACCATAATTTGCTTCTCACAATTTCACATTATATAAAATATATAAAAACAGACTTTCAAATAGGTTAAAAATACATAGAAACACTGATGCATGCATAAACACACACATAATGGAAATTTCAATTTAAATGTTTCAGTACATATCATGAAATCAGGTGCATATAAGCAACAGAATTTAAATGATTTCAGTACAAATTATACGAATCCTAACTTATTTTCCACAAATAGTAATACATTGGCATATAATTGCACATATTCACATTTAATTAGCTGTCAAAACACCTATGGCTGCATTTATCCAATTTGCAAGTGTAAAAGGAAAGCATATGAAAAAGAGGTTGCACACCACACTTGCAGAATATATGCTGTGCTTGCTTTTGCCATTTGATATTCACATTCTTAACAATTAAACTAAAATATATGATGCTTATTACTGGTTTATTCCAAAATGTAAACAGCCTGCTGTATTGTAATTGCTACAGATTGGGAGGAGGAGAATAATAATCAAGATGGAGCAATACTTGTATTATTTTTATTTTTAAAATCTCTACTTATCTATTCCATCAAAGACAAAAATAAAAGTGAGAGGAAAAATAAAGAAATTAAATGTAGAGAATATAAGGTATAGAACACAGTGAATAATGAATGATAAGAACCTTCAAACAGAACTAATTCAATTTTTAGAATTAATTTACTTAGGTCTTTATTTACTGCTTCTTAACAGTTATCTTAGTCACAACCTCCAAAATTTGAAATAAATGTATAAATGCATAAATTAGTAAAGTTAGTGACAAAGAGTGTTCTTGTGTGATACTGTGAAGAACTGTAAAATGAAGTATTTCTTATTATAATCAACTTCAAGTAGGAAGTGAATTACTACTTTGAATAAAGTATAATTTACATTTAATTTCTCTTATATTTCTCTCAGTTCATTGCTCCCTGACAGATTCTAATGAAATGTCCTATTTTAAACTATATTTTATTATGTTTTTATTTTGTCTGTTTTATTACTATAGAGGAATTTCTCGATTGCATGGGTATGTTTGAGAAAGAGGTATAATTTTAAATAAATACTGACAGTGAACTAGAATATTATATATAAATTTTCTCAAACTAGAAGGTTTATTATCATCTTTATTTTTATATGTATAATTCATATTTGTATGTATATGAATAAGTATTAAACACTAAAGCTTTTTGAGCTAAAAGACAGAAAGTTATAGAATTATTGTAGCAGAAGAGACCTTAGAGATCATGTAATAATTTTTAAATCTCATTACATCCTTTTCTGGAAATACTTTCTAAGTCATGTTGTTTTATAAAATGTATTTTAATGGAACAAGCCAAAATTACAGACTTGTTCATTCATGCACACACAGAGGCAGATTGTTTATAAAATTGTTCAGTGCCAGTTGATTAACTGGCCATTTGTCCTCTTTTCCACATAGAAAAAAGCTGGTGTAGCTCCTGGACCACCCCAACAGTGACACAGCTGCTGTCTCCCCATCAGATGAGCAATGTATAGACTATAATCACATTGCCATGTGGTTTTATTAACTTTTCTTTCACTATAAATACTAATATCCTTAGTTTTTTCAATGCTATGTAAAATATAACCTATAATGACCTACTTTATTCACACAATGATTCTATGGGATCACCTTCCTAAATTTATAGCAACTGTTATATCTACTTTTTTCAAATTATATTGCTCAGACGCACAGCCTGCCTTGCCACTCTAGTAATCAAAGAAAAATAGTATTGTAATAGATTATTCCTAAATTAAAAGAAAAAAACAATAAAATTTTTCCAAAGGGACCCAGCAACATATATCTTTCTAGCTTTACTTAGCATTAAATATTATAGCATGTAATTCACAAATTTTTTTAAAAGATTACTTCTCTAATGTCATAAAAAATTGCATGGTAATCTAGTGCCGAGTGGCTGGCCTTTCTCATGAAAATTTCCAGGCAAAAATAGGTTCCATTTTTAAGAATGATTTTTCTAATACCTCTAACATTGTATTTGTCATTTTCTGTTCTACTTAGACTAGTTCCTACAAGAAATATGGAGGAAATTAAGCAAGAAAGCCCTAGCTTCAGTGAAGAATATCTAAAAACTTTCTGATCTCCAGTGTAAAGCATTCCTACATCTAACTTCATTTTATCTGCCATACTCACTATACTATATGTCCTGTACTTATTATATTTATCTTGGTCTAAGGAGGATTTAAGAAGCAGGAGGTGAAAAGAAAGAAAGCCCATGATGATGAATAAACTTAACTTTTCATTCCAGTAAAATACATATAACAAAATTTACCATTTAACTATATTAAGTGTTCAATTTAGTGATAATATATTCACATGGTGCAACCATCACCACCATCCATCTCCAGAACGCTTCATCATCCCACAATGAAACTCTGTACCCAGAAAACAATAACTCGCCTTCACTCTCTCTGCTCACCAGACTCTGGTACCCACTGTTCTACTTTCTACCTCTATGAACTGGACTATTCCAGGTATCTTATATAGGTGGAATCATGCAGTATTTGTCCTTTTGGGTCTGGCTTGTTTCATTCAGCATAATGTCCTCAAGTTTCATTCATGTTTCAAAATGTTGTAATGTTTCATTATTTCATCTTTCATTTCTTTTTAAGGCTGAATAATATATACATATTTTATACACAGCACATTTTGTTTATTCATTCCTTCGCAAATAGACACTTGATTTTTGATTTGTTTCCACATTTTGGCTATTAAAATATGCTGCTATGAATATTGGTACACAGATATTTGTTTCAATCCGTGTTTTCAGTTTTTGAGTGTAAATGCCCAGAAGTGAAATTGCCAGATCATATAGTAATTCTGTGATTAATGTTTTGAGGAAACACATTTTTAATGATATCAGCTTTTCTATTTTATTCAACTATAAATATTTATAAAAATTTTTAGATAATATCTTATAATTGAATGTCTTAAAATAATAGTATATAGTGTTAATACACATTTAATACTACTTGGCCAATATACATCTTTATAAAGCTAAATTAAGTTTTTGTTGAACTGGCCTAATATAAACATATTTATTGTATATTAATATATGTAAAATAGAGAGTTGAAAAGGACATGATAGAGGATAGTATGTATTTGGGTCCAACATGCAGACTGTATTGGAGGAAGATGGCAGTAATAAAAAAACAAGAATCAAGGAGCTATTCTGAAGGACATCAGCGTATAATATAAACAAGCCTGAAAAGTAAAGAATATTGTGGATTTATGTAAATCATGCTTTACACTTAACATTGATAACCCTGGAAGAACACCCATCTGTTTATCTAATCTACTTACTGTGTGATCACTTTTAAGTACCACTAGGAACAGTCTGCTCACATAAAAGAGATTTTAGTAAGCCCCAGATTTTACAGCAAATTGGCATATAAAAAATGAAAGGTCTATGTCCAAAATAATAAAAGATATATGATAAATTGGTAAATTACTCTCTTGATTTCTCTTTGTATTGAGTGCTATAAAACTCATTTCAAATTTCGTCCTAAAAATATTTAATATTGTTTAAATGACTGCCTTTTATTTGTATATTTTTATTTATTTGCATATTTTATGTAAATCCTACTATAATACAAAACTATACATAACAGTAATATTGTGGTATCTAAAAATAACATTTTTTCATTTTAAAGGGAAATACACTGACCATGGAAAATGCATTATCTTTATTTTGCATTCTGCAAGTTTTCACACAAAGAAAATTGTGTTATATAAGCATGGCTTAGATTGTTCATAAATCATTTTATTCAGGCAGATTAATCAGGTCTATACTTGATTTCACATACTTGAAAATATATATTAAATTTATATGGTATTAGTTATACTCATATTTAATGTTGAAAATATTAATAAATGCTTTCTGTAATCTTTTTGGTACAAGTATGCTGCCAACACCATATTCCTTAATCATCAGTTCTCTTTCCCTTCTGTATATGTTTGGCACACCTGACACATTAACCCATGAATGCTGTACAAATAAGCACCTTCAACTTGGCATTGTTTCTCAGTTTGAGTATTAGCACGAATAAGCAGGCTTTGTACAGAAAACCATTATTCCTCTTGTAATTATTAACCAATACACTGAAGAATATAGAATATTGGTTAAATTAAAAATAAATCAAGTGCAAGAAACAAAAAGCAGTAAACAAAAATCTTAACTAAATAAAAAACCATACAACTTGTATTCAATTGGTCTAAAAAAGTCACATAACTCCTAAGATTTCTTAAGAGCCATAACAAATTACTCTTTTAAGTAAGAAAAAATTTGTAAAAAAAGATACATGCATATAAATTAAATCAATTGTTCCTAAATTATTTAGCACCATAATCTCATTCCATTATTCTCATATAAAACACTAGGTCCTGATTAAACAGTAGCATGTGTCAAGTAATAAATTAATAACTTTTCTGTTAATTGAAACATGTATCATTTAGAAATTCTGATTACAAGAGAAATTCTGTGCCATTTAAATATGCACCTTGAGTTATGTCAGACTTCTGAGCTCTACCACCCTCAGCCTTACCACTGCTTGCTGTCCCTCAAAAGAACTGGGACCCAAGACCCAAGCATGTGTGTGTTTTTATAACTTGGCACATATATTTAACTCAGTTTTATTTCTCCTCTCAAATTATGAATTGCGTTCATATTATAAAATCCCTTTTTCATTCCTTATACTTATGGATGGCTTTTACATGAACATCCTTTAAATTATCCCACAGAATTCTCTCACCATGCACATATATTCCTTAAGCTAATACTACCTGTTAACTCAGTACAGATAATGCCACAATGGAACTAAACATAGCAATTTCTCATGGATCAAAGCTCAATCATGGACATATGTAGGGGTAATATATGTTGTTTATCTTCTGGAAAATTATGTGTAAAAGAACGTCACAAATCAAAATAATCATTTTCCCCCCACTGGTTATAAAAATAGAATAGTAATGCCATGTTCTATCAGGCAGAAAATCTACTGAATGAAGTCAATGACATTTGGTTCCACTTCAACACATTCTGGAAAATTACATTATAGAGCTGTCAAACACAAATTCCAACTAAAATGTCATGTTTGTATAAAAGCAACGATCTGAGGGACAAGGTGAATCTTGCCTTACCCTAGAATCTCCAAGGCTGAGCTTCATGTTAACTATAGTCCTATAAGGATAAATCAGCTTTCACAAGAATTTGAACCTTCTCTGACATAAGGCAGAAATAAATGGTGTACTCCATCATTGATAACAACAGAAAAAATAAAGTTGCCATATTATATTACTATCTCTAGTGATAATTAAAACTAAATCAAAAGTTCTTGTTCTTCAAGAAGTAAACTATAATGATTAATTTTATTTATTTACTTAAATTTATTGGAGCGACATTGGTTAATAAAATTGAATAGCTTTCAAGTGTACAATTCACTAGTACCTCAAGTGCATACTGCATTGTGTGTTCACCACCCAAAGTTAAATTTCCTTCCATCACCATATATTTGACTCCCTTTGCCCTTACATTCCTCTCTTTACCCCTCTCCCTCCAGTAACCACTAAACAGTTGTCCATGTCCACAGTCTCTATCTTGTTCCTTTCTTGCTTTTAGTTTTACATCAATATCCTCTTTTTTAATGTGGGGTGATTAAATTGGCTTGCTGCCTTTTTTTTTTTTTTTTTAATAAAAGCTTATTAGAATGTAACAAGCTCATTTGTATATGTATTGTCTATGCAGCTTTCATGGTACAATGGCAGAGCTGAGTAATTGTGAAGAGACCACATACATGACCTACAAATTCTAAGGTACTTACTCTCTGTTTCCTTTTAGAGAAATTCAGTGAACCCAGAATCTTTATTCTGTAACTTTATATCTTGAAGTCAGATAATGTTTTACCTTCAGCTCTGTTCTACTTAATATTTACTTTGTTAAGTTGTTTATGTTTGCTTCCTATCACCTTTCGAATTGACCTGTTATTGTCTTTTGTCCTCTACGATTTCTGCATAGAAGTTACAGCATATTAGAATTACTGTGCTTCTCTACTTAATCTGTAATTTTTTTCTAATTGACTTTAACAATTTCTCGTAATGCTGGTTTTTAGTAGTTTAACTTTGATGTACTTGGGACGTGTGTGTAGAGTTCTAATTTATCCTAAAAAGATTTGCTGAGCTTCTTGAATTTGTAAATCTGTGGTGTTCTCCAAATTTGGGTATATTCAGCAATTATTTGTACAAACATTTATTTATTATTCAAGTCTCACTTTTCTTCTTTTGGCATTTAAATTAACCATATGCAAAGAAATGATGAGTAAAGTAGTCAAAGCCTATAGGAAAAAAAAATATCCCACATATTCCAGAGGCTCTGACAATTGTATTCATTAATTATTTTCTTTTTCCAAATGGATGCTATCGTACCATTAATCTATCTTCAAACTTACAGAACCCTTTCTCTGATATCTTCTTTCTTACATTAAGGACTGCCTACAAATATTTTATTTCAGAGATGGCATTTTTCCATTATAAAAATATGTTCTATTTCTTTGATTCAGTTGTCTGTATTTAATTCATTTATATCAATGACAAATATTAAGAACCACTTAAACTTTTTGTCTGATAATACCAACATCTAAGTCACAATGGTGTCTGCTTGCTTTTTGTTTCATTGAGAAAACATCATCATTTACCTGGCTTTTTACATGTTAAGTAATTTGGGATGGTATCCTAGATATTGTGAACATTGTATGGTGGATATTCTCAATTACTTTATATTGTTCAGAAGGGAATTGATGTTTTTGCCTAGTAAAATCTAGATAGAACTAAAAGGAGCTCAGATTGCAAATCAGATTTTCAGTTTCCCCTACACATGCACACAAAATTGACAAACTCACACACAGAATTTGGAGTTTGTTTTTCTAGGTCTCTCCTTGCCAGGGTTTCTAGGTCACTTGCTATTGACCCTGATTCTTCGGGCACCTTTCCTTGGTTCTTCCATCTAGAAATACAGCTGTACATTCTGTTCTTATTTCAGTGACCCATGCCCTAATCCTGTGGTCACTTTCTTGAAGGCTGAACTTCTTTCTGAATTTTCTCTATATTTTATTCACTCATCAGGTAGTTTTATATTTTGCCGATGTTTATGACATTTTAAATGTTAGAATTATACACAATTATTCTAGACAGCAATACAGGTAAAGTTTAAAATAGCAACAAATGATGATTGATTTTCTTACAACCAATATAAAAAAACCCATTTACTTCCAAATTAGTATCCTTGCTTAATGTTAGTGGCCTAGGAACTATTCACAATGACAAAATATTAGATATAGAAAGCCCATCTTTGCATATTTGTATTAAAATCACACATAAACTTAAGTCTAATCTTGCATGTTTATTATTCATCCAGAATTCCTAAATTTTTAAGTCTAAATCTGATTTTTCTTGTGATGACAAAAGTTATTTAATAGTCCTTATAGTTAAAGATATAGTTCACATTAGATTATACAAATAAATTTTACTGAAAGCAATTCAGTTATAAATTAAATGTGAATCTACTTTTGTTTTGAAGATCCTAACTTAACATTAAAATAATGTTTTATACAGTATATGTCGCAATCTATAAAGAACATACATTTTCACTTCAAGACTTTATTTCGAAAGAACATAATTATATAAAACTGCCTCTTTTAGTATATGTTAACTTTTTTCCCAGAGAAAGGCTTTTAAGACTTGTTCTTGCTACTGCTTCTAAATAGTACACTAATTTCCATAGCCTTCATATTTTACTGTAACTCTCAAATATATAACTTTTGCCAAACACCAAGCTCAGTTCAACATCTCTCCATGGTAATACTAAACTCTCTAATTCCTTAAGCTGTAGCATAATATCCTTATTGTCCTGCTTTCCTGCAATCTGTTGGTAATTCTCAAACATTCAAATGTCAGGTGGTCAGGTTCACTAGCTATGAGGGCTTTCATCTTATTATGGGTAGTGTTTTGCCCATTACTTGGTATGCATCTTTTTATGGGCAGGCTAATAATATTCATGGGAAACTGCCTGCCAAAGAACTTGGCTGAACAGTGCAGCAAATCTGTGTCACTATGCACTGCCCTCTTTCCACTACTGTGAGACAGAAGTAGAGTTTTAAGGACACTTCCTGTGACCTAACTGTGTAGTTCATGTAGAAAATTGCTTCAGGATCTGATTATTTAGGAGGGTATCTCACAAGAATATTAATCAAGAAATACTGTGCACGATTTGTAACTTGCCTTTTTTATTCAGCTTTTTTTTCTTCTTTTGAAAAAAATTTCAGTTTGAAATTAAATGGAAGATACAAATCAAGTGCAGGATAACTTTTACAGGGACTCTTAGTTCTATGCTGACATAAAAGGGATAAAGCAGTGATTTTAGGAAAAGGTGATGTGAAAGAAAAGAAAAAAGCCATTTGATTATATTCAGGCCAGGTACAACCACAGGCAAGAAACCTAATATTGATAATTCTGTAGGTTATGTAGGGGTCTGCACACTCAGTGTCAGAATCATTGTCATAAAAGTTACAAATATCACAATATGTAAGTGGCTGTGTGCAGATACCAAATCAGTAAAATCCCAAGGTTATTTTTCAGGAAAAATATTTATCAGTCAAAATATATCTATTGATTTACAGACAATTAATTGTGGATAAAATTCAATGATGGAAAAAACAGATATGATTCCAGGCCGTACAAAGCTTGTGGGCACATGTGGTAAGCAGAGAGCAATGAAATAATGCTAAATTATAAGTTGCAAACCATGCTAAGTACTATGAAAGAAAAGCACAGGGAAACAGTGTGGCTACATAAGCTGAGGATCTAGGCTTAATGAGGGCTTCTTTGAGGAAGTAATGTTGAGCTGTGAACTGAAGGTCAAGTAGGAATTAACCAAGAGAAAAGGGCAAAAGTTGCCATCTAGACAGAAAAAACAGCCTTCAAGAGGCACCAGTCACACTTTTGAGAAAATGCCCTATGTAACTAAAACAAAGACAGTACATGGAAAACAAACTCAAACTGGCCAAATGATACAGACTTTGAAACCATATTTTGGTTTGTATTTTATTTAATGGGCAATGAGAAGAGGTAAAAGAAGAGCACTGACATGCTTACTTTTGCATTTTTGATGTGATCTCTGTGTTATGAGTTTACTGATCATATTGAATGAGACATATAGGTATGAGGGAACTAATCAGAAGACCATTTGGTTTAGGAGATCTGTCTTGATGAAACATTGAATTAGTGTAGAGGTACCTATAAATAGTAAAAAGTTAATTATTTGAGAGATGTTTAGTAAATTAAACAGTGAACCTGATGATAGACTACTCATTCTGTAGGCAGATTGTAATGAAGATTATAAGGTTTCTGATGTGAACAACAATTGGTTAGTGATACACCTTGATTAAGATGATAAACTCTCTCTTAGTTTCCTTTATTAATGGGTAGAGTTTTGGCTAGAGTGGATGAAATAATCTAGAGATAAGATGGAAGGGTCAATTTGCTATACAGGTATGGAACTCAAAAATAAATATGGAGTACAGATAAAAGTTTGAGAGACCTTTATGCATAAGTGGTAAATGAATTCATGAATACAAATGAAATCTTCAGCATCCTATCTCAAACATGAAATTAACCAGACCTTAAAAGGAATTTAAAGAAACCAGTAAAGAGAAAAAAATCCTGTCATATATAATAAATACTTTTATTTTCTTGCAACTTTGTCTAGGAACATAAAAAACCTGAAACTGGAGATATAAAAAATCAATAAAAATTATTTCCCTCAAAACATTATAGTCTAGTGTTTTATATATATATTTTTTTTTCATAAAGTATTTTTTAAAATTTTATTAGAAATTATTTGCTTCCAAAATTTTGATCATGTTTAAAACCTTTTGAGTTTTAAACATTTAATTCTGAGATATTTTACAAAGAATAGGTATATACAACAACAGGAAAAACTCTGGATTTTCTTAGAGCTGTCTATAACAAATTTAAAAGATTGCTTACAAATATTCTTAATGGAGATTTAGGTATAAACTGTACTATTTAACCAAATATTGTAAGCAATGACAAATTTCCAAAGGAACTATAGCTACAATAATGTTCAAAATAATCCAAGAAACAGCTAAGAGTGGAGGTAGCAGTGTCGTTTCTATGAAGGCTAAGGTTTGCAAGAAGAGATGTCAAGGCAAATATAAACATGTGTTATTCATTGCATTTGTTATTTCTCCTGTGACCACCATAATGACAGGAACTGTGGGTTGGTTTATCTGCTACCAGAAATAACTGTATTCCCAGGACACTATGAAGATTTCGAAAACAATCCAAAATTAATGTTTCAAGTAAATGCAATTGCATTCAGCTTCAAACTAGATATGTCACAAAATATAAGGCAAAAACAGGAAAGTCTAATTATAGATATGGGTTTCCACCTGACCACAGACCTGATTAAACTGATTAGCACTTTATCAGAACATCAGAAAATCAATTTAAGTCTAAAATTATTCTAACACTGAGGGAACTAGATAAAGTCTAAAGGTATATGTGGACTCAATCTTAATAACATTATATATTTCTTATGTGAATGCAGTTTTTTCTTTGCAACAGGATATATACTTCCCTGGAATTTTTATTTAATTTATTAACTAACAATGAAAGAAAAAAATATTTAGGGTCTATCTTCATTGTTGCTACCAACATGAACAGTAATAGGATGTCATTAGCTGACTGATTTTAAGTCACAGCAAAAACAAAATGGAAAATGAATTGTAGGATATAAACCATTTTAAAAAGCCACACTTTATAGAAATAAAATCAATAACCAACTTTTTTTTTTAGATATGTGCACAACATTGTACGAAGAACAAACAAAAAATGACATTCTTGAAAATACAGTATACATGATTTTTATCAGTTTAGCTCTGTCCTCAGGGAGGAATAAAATATGCAGCTCAGAAAATTCTTTTATATTTCACACCACAAAACAAAACCACCTTGAAAGTAAGGGATCAAATCTCCCCATAGGCACAGTATATACATAAATGGATAGATAGATAAAATGCTGATGTTACTAGCACCTCCAGAGTAGTTTCAGAAACATTGAAATTGCAGGACTGAGTTCCTGTTATGATTTTTTTATGTTCAATAGGTGGTTAAACTACAGTATGAGTACTTACAGATTCAAATGCTTATGCTGGCAATTGGTAAAAATGGTTTTTTCATTTCATTTAAACATTCTGTCAGTTCATTATTTTCCTTTTTTTGTTTTAAAATGGATAATATACTTCATAAAAGAAGACTAAAATTCTAGCATAAATGAGTACATCAATATTGGGAACTCAATTCCCTAGATCTTCATTGTCTTTACCAAACTATTCCCATTCTTTCCACTATAAGTAAATTAACAGGTATCAAATCTAATCAGTAATTTTAAAATTCAAAATAAATTAGCAGATTATCTATGTCAAAATTTTTAAGTAGGTCTGTGATGTCATAAAAAATAAAGTTAAAATTGCAATTTAAATGTTTTTCTCAATTGTATTAACTTCAGAAATTAAGTTATTCCTAGGTTACAAATGTGAAGAATTTAAAACTGTGCTTAAATATTAAGATATATTTGCTATAAATATTTGACTTGATTACAAGGAAAAGTAATTTCCATGATAGGCAAATAATTCACGTTTGTCAAATTGTCAAATGTTTTTTAATTATAAAAAATATTGTCCTTTGATATTATATAAAAAAAAATTGTGCTCTGATTTTATAAAAAAAAAAAATTAGGCATAGAAATTTTCTTTGTTAACCTAGAATTGCTTTATTACTCTGGCATTTTTTCAAGTATAAATGGATGCATTAATGTCAATAATATGCTCCTGAAAACTAGAATACTACACCAACCATAGCTATTTACTATTATTTCAGTGGAAGGGATTATGTTGCATGTCAAACCCAAACCCTCAATTTACTAAAACCTGAGTAAAGCACAGCAAACATCTATATAAAACATCTATCATGTTAAGATGAAAAATACTTTAAAAAATAAGCATTTTCTGTTCATTAAGCATTTGGATACGATTAACAAAAAACTGTTTTTTAATGCTGTAAACACTGATGATTTTCTGCCATCAGTGTTAGACAATAAGCAAGAATATTATACAAACTATGTAATAACATAGAATAGTAAGTTCTAGAAGAAAACAGAATTGGTTAGTGAGTGAAGAAAAGATTAAGACACAGCTGAAATCTGCTAAGAGACATGTTACTATTTAATAAGGTGTACATTTTAGATTTTTAATGAAAACCATTCTTTAGGACTTAGAGCTTTACACATACTATCTTTGTTAGGTCATAAAATATTTGAAGAAAGAGTGTTACTTTACAGATAAGGGAAGTGAGGCACAGAGTGGTTATGAGACCTTGTAAAAATATCTTTCAAAAGACTGACTTGTCATAAATAATATATTGAAAAAGCTGAAACAACAGTAGAATATGGCCATGCAGGTATGAACAACAATGCTTTGTGATCACTAAAGGTGGATTAAAAATTAACTTGTCTATGGGAAAAAAAGAAGTGAGATTAAAATAGGTCTATGTTGCCTAAGATCTTGATGAGAAGAAAAAAAATGTTTTCCCTAAAAATTCAAAATTACAGGCCTATCTTCACATGGGTTTAGGGTTTCAGATTATACCATCTGTGTGATTACTCAAATAATAAGCTAGAACAATAGCATCAAAATGTGGTATTAAACCAATTAATTCCCAAATCATCTGCTTTCATCTAGATGGCCAAAATAATTTCTTCGTACTGGATGTCACAGGATATTCACAGGTTAAAACAACAAAGTACAAAGTCAAAATTCTAAGTTACAAAATAGACATTAAACAAACCACCATGAAAGAAAGTCAGGGGAAACAAGAAATAGAGAAATTAAAACCTTGTCTAACTCCATAAAATAAAAATATCAACTAAAGGTGAAAAATATAAAATGTATAAATTAACTTAAAATATGAGAGGAAATCAAAAAATATGATAATAAAACATTAAGTGGTAGATTTTAACAAGAAATGTATTTTATGTATAAAACATAATAATTAAAATTTTTAAAATAAATGAAGAGGTTAGCATTGTTTAGATATGATTTATGTAATAAATAAAACATTAGAAAACAGATCTGGAAACTTTTTCAGAATAGATCACACAGAAATAGAGTTGGAAAAACTATAAGAGAGCTCATATAAAAGTAATCTTAAATGGAAGAAGTAAAATATTCAGAAGAAGGACAAAACAACATTGGATAAGGGAGGAAATATGCAAAAAAAAGATAACATATTGCAACAAATTCAGAAATCTTCACAAATTCCAAGCATGAAATATAGAAGAAAATTAAACATAGATACACTGAAATGAAACTGGTAAAGACCCAAAGGGAAAAAAATAAAATAAAATGTGAAGGGAAGCACACAAATAATTATAACTATACAGAGTAGAAGACTTTAAAGTAAAAAATCTAGAATTGGATAAAGTTCTTCAAATTCTGAGCGAATTTGCCAAACTAGAATTTTGAATTTTGTACAGTAAAAGAATTTTTCAGCAACAGATTTTCATAAAATGACTTCTAAAGAATGCTCATATGGAAGAAGGAAATTAAATACAAACAAAAGTAAATATAATAATAATGACAAACAAAAAAATTTAAGTGTGGAATTAAGGTACTGGAAAACAATAGCATTAATGACAACAGAGTGATCTCATTTTAATTGATTCTAAGGTCTATATGTTACTGAGGTGAAAGAAAGAAATAGTGATTAACTTCTGATTATGTTGAGGATATTCTATATACATATTCAAGGTAAAATATGAGAATCTGGGAGACAGAGAAGAAAATGAATATTTTCCCAAAAATAAAATAAATAAATAAGTCAGGTAAACAGAAAACACACAGAGACAAAAAATCTAAGACTACCAGGAATCACATTACACAGAAATGGTCTAAAGTCATGTTTTAGACCATCACAATTGGATAAACATGACAACTGGAAAAATCAGAAAAGAAAGAAAAATTGGCATTATGTTTTTACTAGGCACTCACCCAAGACATAAGAGAAGATATAGAATGGAAAAACAAACAAGCAAACAAAGAAGAGCACAAATAGCAATATTAGGCAAAAACAGACATGAAGGGAAAGTGAACATCATTAGAGATATAAAGCTTTATATGACAATCAATTGTATTCTTAACTAATATTTGTGCTTTAAAATAGATAAGTTAACAATAGAAGAGAAGCCAGAAAAAAAAACTAGCAAATTCCCTTTCATAAATGACATTAATATGTTTTTCTCTTTAAGTAAATGATTAAATAAACCCAAAGGCAAATAATTTGAAAGTTTAAGCCAAAAAAGTTAAACTATCTCCCAAAGTAAAATAAAGAATATTGCATGCCCTACTTTGAGAATATGCAGTTACATGTAACTTTAATAAATATTGACAATATACTAAGTCTCAAAATATATTAACTGAGATTTTTAGACTAATATTGTTTTATAATTATTTGGGTAGGTAAATTATAATTTTAGTACAAAAAGATGATGGTCAATAGGAAAGCAAGTAGCTTTCATAGTACAAGGTACACTGTTGAAGAGTGATAATAACAAGTCATAAACATCAAAAAGTAAGAAAGAAAAGGCCAATGTCTGCCTCCAAAATGCAACAAAAGATTATGGAGTAAGAGACATACTTGGAGCTGCCTACTTTCGAATATCCCTGGTTCAGCAAAGGGTATTTGGTATCAGAATCCACTGCTGGATCTGAATAACTTCTAGGGTAATTTGTTGGAAGCTTGTTTACTTGTGTAGGGTAGTGATGGGAGTTTGAAACTCATCTGAAATGAGCATTTCAAAGTGTGAGTTGTCAAAATGTGAATGAGTGAACTGGGCAAAAAGTGGAATTTCGATTTTGAGGTGCATTGATTGTCAGCAAAGTGTCTCATATCTATACCGAAGAATCATAAGTTCATTTTCCTGTTCATTATTAAAGGATGAGGAGCCTTCATCTTCAGGAGGGTTAATTTCTTTTTTCTTTCAATGTTGTGTACAAAAATGTGATGTTTCATAGATCCCCAGAGTACATAACCAAATTCAGAATCAATTTTATATTTCTTCTGGCCACCATTTATCTGTCTTTAGCCTTATGTCTTCATGTTATGTTTTAAGATGATAATTTTCCTGTCTCTGATTTTCATGTACTTATAAAAAGAAAGCATATGGAATATACTATTAAATTAAAGTTTTCTACTACCTGGATATGTGGAAACTAACATTGAAAGCATTTTTTTGTAGCAGATCAGATTTATCATAAGACTTTATATTTGTTAGAAATAATATATGTAATAGTCAGACTTCAAATAATACAGCCCTCTTTTACTACAAAGAATATTATATATTATGACTCACTTAGATCATTCTGTCATATAGCAGTTCCTGAGAAAAACAAACAAATAAACAAAAAATTACTCCTGGGCACACACAACAAATCTAATTTCAAAATTCTTAGGAAATACTCAAACCTAAATATTTAACACACAGCACATCAGTTAACATGTTCAGATATAGCATGCACAACATCTAAGGCTCAAACTTAGAACTTAGTCCTTAGAATGGAAATTGGCTTAGATAGGCTTTCTCCAATATATGACAGTTAAAATTGACAATTATATATTTAAATCATTCTACTTTAGATAAAATATAAAACAATCTATTTATAAGTAAAGGTAATTTCTATAATTAACTTGAGAATTGAAAATTTTTATTTTAATTGCTCAATTTATAATTATTTCATGAATCTTGACTTCTTGGAAGATGGGTGAACTTTTACTGTAGAATTCAAAATTTGTATTTCGCAAATCGATTTACAGTTTAAAATAGCATAACTAAAGACTTTAGAATTGATAAAATGAATAATCATATTAAAATTTTTGTAAATAACTGCTTATATAAAACAACATATTTTTAAAAATTAGTATGTGATTTGAGATGGGGAGCAAGGGTATAAATTAAGAAAATATCTTTTCAATAATCTTTTTTTAATTTAAAATTAATAAAACATCTAAAAGATTTATAGATGTATAAATAGAAAATAAATAAAGTGACTTTTTTTTAAATATGTGTTCATTATTTGGAAAGTCAGCATACCCTCCATAGGATAAGGAATTCAGGTCCTATCATATTCTGACAATTCATATATCAGTACCTCATGTGTGAAATGTGGATAATAGTCTGATCTGCTTCATGGGGTTCTTAAATGGATTAAAAGAGTTAATATCTGAAAAAGTACTAAATGGTCTCTAGCAAATAATAAATACTTAAGGCCAGATATAATGCACAGGGTGTTCTGTTTAGGTAAATTGTTTTGTCTTTAAAATAAGGCCTTCTCTTGAAAAAGGAACACAAAAGGAGGTTCTTTTTGATACTGGAACAACCTGTATTTTGAGTGTGTTGGTGCTCCCATGAATCTTGCATAGAACAACACACACACACACACACACACACACACACACACTCACACACACACACACTGGAGTCCATGTAAAAAGTGGTGAAATCTGAGTAAGGTCTGTAGACTGCACCAATGTCAGCTTCTGGGTTTCAATACTACTCCTTAGTAATGCAGGATGCTACCACTGGAGTATGCTCAGTAAAGGCTACATGTGACTTCTCTCTACTAATTTTGCAAAGCTTTTATGAGCTTATAATTATTTCAGAATAAAAACTTAAAATTATTTAGACTCTAAGGAAGCTTTCAATTCCACAAACTCAGTTTCAACTGTCTTCATCATCAGAGGTGGCACCTTAAAGGAATAAGTAGGACAGACTACGTTATTTGAAGGGCCCAGTGAAAAAATGAAAATGCAGGGTGTCTTGTTCCAAACTATTAAAAATTTCAAGACAGCAACAGGCAGGCTTTGACCCAGATGTAGAGCTTTTCTAAAGGCAGGGCCCTGTGAAACAGACAGCACAGGTCACCTGACCAATAAGCCACATCTGGCAGCTAGAGACAAAAGTTAGGTTGATCTGGATACATGGATGAACTGAAAATATGTGAGTTTGCCTGAAACTTCCTGGGCATCTAACTAAAACTGAGAAAAAGTATTTATCCAGTAGACAAAGAAAGACATAAAGTGCAGAACAACCTCCTTTTGATGCCAGAGAGCTCAACTGAGAAGGAGTCCAGAAATGGACCCTCACCCCAGAGCTCCAGTGACCAGGTTCTTCTCATGGATGGGGGAGGGGGTCATCCCTAAGCTAACTATCCTGCCTCACTCTGGAGTACAAAACTTATATGATGTTTTATAAACAGTCATCAAAATGGCTGTGGAAGCTGTGGAAGCAGCACCACTGCAGTTTAGGTCTATTTTACCTACAAGAACTACACTGAAAGATCAGAGACATGGTAATTGCAGTCTCTTTAAGGTATAACTTAAAGCAGATTTAGATAACAAATAGTTGACATCCTTTTAGACAATTATAATAATAACATAAAACCTGTCATTTTTTTCTGGGCTTTTTCCTCATCTTGCTTGTTCTTCAATCCTGAAAAAAATAGACCTCAGACAGCCCTGATTTTATACTCATCCTTTGTGCACTTGCAAGTCCTCTTATTAAGTCTGCTCAGTTATCCAATATGACCACAAGCGATGAATTTCAAGTACACTCCAGAAGTACTTTTTCTTAAAGATATAAACTGTACACTACCACACAGGATTTAAAAAATGTCAGAAGGCGTACAAATGGATATACAATTACTTAACTCATTTACAATGTTCAGCTCACTGTGAAATTTACTATAAGGCTAACTCTCAATTTGAGCAACATCTAAGAGATATTTAGTTCTAGAAGCATCAGTTAAAAGCTTATTTTACTCAAGTTCCAGGACAACTTAATAATAGGCTGTATAGTATGAAAGTTTATATCTATGCATTACACATTTATCAATCAAATTCAACAATTAAGTATTTTGTCTAATTTTCTTACAATGGATCTACATTAGAAATATATTTCGTTAAATTACGTAAATGGCTTTTATAGCATTTAATAGTTCTCTTCAAAATAACCTGCAATAACCATTTTATCTGCTCATATTAATTTAAACATTTATAGAAAAATTTTGTCAGCTATTTATACTGTAAAAAATGGCAGAAAATCTGTATATTTTCATAAGTATATTTGTGTGTGTGTGTGTCTGTGTGTGTGTGTGTGTGTGTGTGTGTGTGTGTGTGTGTGTGTGTGTGTAAAGTCACCGATAGGGCATTTCCCAAAGTGGCTTTCCTAGCAACGTCATTTAGGGGAAAACAAGTGGATCTGGTTTTGAGCTCTTTATAAGTCCAGTTAATAAATTAAATTTAAAAATTGAAATAATACAAGTATATATTATACACATTTCTGCTTCTTAATGAATATATAAGTTCATTGTCATCATCTTGACCCATACAGCCTCACTTTTAAATAATTAATTTATTTTTTATGGTGACATCATTGGTTATTACATTGTATGTTGCACTGTATATTCACTTTCCATAGTTAGATTTCTTTCTGTCACCACATTAATTTAAAACATTAATTTAACCAGTCTCCCACTGAAAAACATATAAGCTGCTTCCAAGTTTTCACTGGTATAAGCTTCTCCAATACATCCTTATGACCACAGCTTTACACAATTATCCATTACTAGATGAAGATAAATTTTAGGAACTGTATTGTAAAAAACAAAGGCTGTGAACTTTGAAGGCTTTCAACAATAAAAGGCAGTTTATGCTTCTGCACTATAGTCTGTGTTAGTGTTACACATCATTTATAATACAAACTTAGCAGGTAAAAATTGTATCTCATTTTTTTATTTGTTGTTCATTTGTAAGTGTGGTCAGATACATTATATGTGTATTTGCCTTCTATATATTTTTTTCTAATTAATTCATTTAAGTTCTGTTATTTTTCTCTTATCACACAAACTTTTCATATTGATATATAAAATCTCCTTATTTGTTAAAAATATTAAACTGATCATTCACCTGTGGTACTAGCTGTGATATACTTTTCTTTAGTTTTTCTTATTTTACCTTTGATTTCTCTCTTCCATTTTGATTATAGTAACTTTTTTGTTGTCAAAAACACTTTTATTATTTATGAATTTTGGTTTTTTTGCTAAGAAAATAATCTTATAGCATAGTAATAACTACAAAAATACATCAAAATCATCTTTCCTGATGATTTGTGTATTTTATTTTATATTTTAAAAACTCTACCCATATGGGACTTGACATTATAAAAACATAAATTCTTCCCAAATTAATTTCTAAACAATTTCTAACATACTTCTAATAAATGTATATGATTTATTTTAGAGATAAAAACATAATTCTAATGTTCACATAAAAAATAAGTTATTAGAAGTGTTTATTGTATATTTACTCTTTGAGGTAAATTATCAGATGAATAGCCAAAGGTCTAGAAAATTTAAGTAACTTTCTCCCAGGCACAATACTAATTTAAATGCTCGACATAGAGTAGCAACCAGACCCTAAATCCAGGTGCAATTTCTGTTGCACTTCCCAGGACATTTCCACCTGCTCTTTTATTTTGCCTTTTTTCACTAGTTTTACTTTAGCCATGTTGAGAACAAATATATATTTTTTATAAACAAGATAACTCAGATATAGTTGGGCAAAGAAGGTAGAATCACGTATGATTAAATGCCTAAGGTACAATTATAGCATTATTATAATTGCTAGACCTTAAAACATTTCCTAGTGAAAAACAGAACTTTTGGGAACTAGAGAACCAATCTTAAAGAAGGCTGATGGATTCTCTGGAGGAATATGTTAAGAAGATATCCCACTGCACTCAAATATCAACAGCTTCAATTCTTCACTATGTTTAAAATGTTTTCAATTATAATTTCAACAGAAAAATAATTTAATTAAATGTAACATATATGTTTATGAAAATACTGTACATTTTTAAAAATTATGTTTTGAAGAAATACCTAATGGTCCAGGAAAATATTTTTGATAAAAATCTATATATCTTTAGGTATATATATATATATCTGTATTTACTTATGAATAAAACCAGAAACACAAAGGAGATTGTTAACTTTGATAACAATCAAAGTCCCTTTTTTATGTTTTCTCAGGTCTATAATTAGCATATATTTTCAATCATGAGAAAAAATGATATTAAAAAAATAATTCCTCAGTTGTGCCACAGCATGGCTGGATTAATACCTTGACAGTGATTTCAATTTGAATAATATTTTAAAGTTTACAGAGGTTTTTATATGTGTCATATATTCTAGAATTAGAGAAAGATTAATCTTTTTACAAACCGCACTGTCATTGCTTTAGGTAAACACCTAAGTCTTAGTCAATAAATTGAAAATAGTAAGAAAAATAAATTTAGTCTACACAGGGAAAACTGATCTGAATTAAGGGATGTGGTATGATAGTATATGGTTCAAACACCAGAAAAGTATAATATTTCTCTTCTCACCGTGTAAAAATTTTACATTATTGTTTTATTTTTAATTGATTAAAATAGTGAAAATCAGATTTTTTAAGTAGATTGGTAAACATAAAAGCAGATAATGCTAATAATAATCAACATAATTAGAAGACTTTAAATCAATTAAAACATTAATGAGTAAATAGAAAATAAATCAGAAAACCCAGGGCTCACACAAACTTCAAAGGAGTTGGATTCATATCAATGTATATTAACTTAGTCTAGAAAGTAATTCTCCTAAGGAAAATAATTGCTTCCTTGTTGCTCAATCTCAAGTGATTTGGGGGATAATTAGATGAGGCAATGCATATAAATTGCTTATCAGAGTACCTAGCACATAAATATTCAGCTCAGTACATTAGATTAGCTTTTGTATTATCATTAGATTATTATCCATGTGTATTGGTAGTCACTGTACTATTTTTGCTTAAACCATATAATCTTGGCTATTTCACTGTTCATATGAAACTTGTAGGAGAAATGAACCATGTAAGATAGATTGTATCAATATATACATTATTCATTCCAACAGATTTTGGTTCTTAATACCATTTTTTGTGTGCCTTATTTTTATTCTTTTTTCTGTGTGTTTATCTTTTATTCAGTGATGCATTCGAGCATAGGAGAAATCTAAGATGAAAAAGAGAAAACTTATGTATGTTCTTTACCATGAGCTGAATATTTCCTAAAACAAGCATGTTGAAACAATCTCAGGGACTTGCAATCTTTGTAAGAACTTGAATTTAGAGAAATAGTGTTTATCTTACAATGCTCATTGTTTTGCCTATCATGAAACTATCCTATCTAGTTTCCAAGGCCCTGCATATCAATATGGCACCTCCCAACCAAAGTGAACCTTTGTCAGTATGGTCACACCATTATATCCAGGGGCACCTCTGACATTCCTGCCATAGCACTCAATTTTCCCAGAATATATGAATGACTCTACCTTCTGCCTTCTTGTTGTTTTAAAATATGTCCACAAATTCTTGGACTCTTTCTATCAATAGCTGGAGCTTAATTTCCCTCCTTTTCATGTAGATACTGACTCAGTGATTACCTTCTAATGAATAAAATAAGGAGTAAATATGCATCATTTTGAAGACTAAGTTATGAAAGTCATTGTAGCATTCTCCTTTCACTGTCTCAGATAACTCACTCTATAGAAAGTCAATCATCACGTGATGAGGTTAATCAATAAGCCCTACCAAGGGGCCCGGCTGAAGAAGACTAGCAAAGAACTGATGTTTCCTGCCAAGTGCCATGTGAGTGAGCTTGTAAGAGGATCTACTCAAGTCCCACTCAATCTTTCTGATGACTACAGCCCTGATCAACATTCTAAGTACGACTAAATGTGAGACCCTGACTCAAAATCACTCAGTTAAGCTGCTTCTAAATTTTTGCCTTACAGAAATCTTAATCTATGTTTTCTCTTTTAAGTCACTATGTTTTGAGGCCTTTGTTTTCACAGCTACAGACAACTAAGACCTATTTTGGTGCTGAGAGTGGGTGTCATGGCAGCATAACAAAAACCTAAAATGTTGGAATGGATTGGAAAGCTAAAAGATGCTTGAGGGAAAGCATCAAAAGCCTTGAAAAACTAAACTTTTATAAACTTTGAGAAGGCAGCAAGTGAGGGCTCTATAAAACATCTTAATGGGAATAGGAAAAAGAGGAACCATTGCTATGCTGTAAACAATGCAGCACACACCGTAATAGTCTTCTCTTTAATTCTTTCCCTCAGCAATATTCTTTTATTAATCCCTCTCCAGGAAAATGACATCCTGGCATGCCCCTGAAAACTCTCATCTTTGTCTCCATTTCTTCACCTATATACCGGGAAGCACAGGCCTGCTTGGCATTCATCAGGTCAATAGTGTGATGCTGGTGGCACTGGGCATAACTATAGTCTTTGTGCTGCTCAGTATGTATGCAGGTCACTGTTCTATGACCAATTCTCTGCTAAAAACCACAGATGGAGACTTGTCAGGAATGCCAGCTTTGGAAGCAATGAGGCAACCATTCAAAACCTGGATGGTATCCTTAGTCTTGATGGTAGCACTGACATCTTTGGGATCCACATTGTGATGATATAATATGTAGCAAGTAATGTACTTACTATAGCAAAGTTTAAATATCACCAATTAGTTTTCTGGACTGAAGCGAATGTTTGTAGTTTCTGCTCAAATCAACTGTTTATTTTAGGTTTCTTTAGCAGACATAACTGGGACTTAAATGACCAGAGGGAAATGATATAGAAATTATGCACCAGACAGTTATGAAATTCTGTTAGATCAACATTCAGAGCACCATCCTATCTGAATAAAGCACATTATGGCTAATGAAGCAGTTAACATCAGTGTGCCTCGTGTAAATCTCGTGTAAAATTAGGTTCTACAATATTGGCAAGATGACCACATAAGCCTCTACCTTAAAAGAAAAATCAAATTTCTCTAAAATAGTGTGAGTGGTGAGGACCGAGTGGTAGGTTAGAAATGTGCAGAGCTGAGTAATGAAGATTTTCAGTTTGAGTTTTTTGCCATAAACAGAGAAAAGTTTTAATCAGCAGGGAGATAAATCCTTACTCAAAAGTGATACAAAACCATTTCTTCCATTAAAATTGTGACTCACCAGACACCTTGAATTTGGATTTATTAACCTCCAGAATGGTGAAAAATAAAATGTTTGTCGTTTAAGCCACCCAGGCTATGGTATTTTGTTATATTAGCCAGAACAAGCTAAACCAATATAGCTGATATAGCCAAATTTTAAATAGTCCAGTCCTGTAAGTTTCCTAAAATTAAAAACTCTGTCTCAAGAGTAATAAAGTAAATTTTCTGATTAATACATTAGGGAAAAATAAAGATTATGTGCTCAGATCAGCTTCTCATAAACTTTCTTTAGGGAATAGTACTTTCATAAAGTAAGATTTCATTAGCTTCTCAAGGCAAGACTCCTAAATGTGGGGGAAACTGGCTGCATGTTTTACTATGATGGGAGCCAACAGTTTCATACTATTTACTTGGCACTTCTCAAAATGCCCCAAACACAAAAAGAATCACAAGTATCCATGAAGACTATATTGGGTAACTATTCTGAGTATATTGGATCAGGCCACATTTGTCGATAAAGTATCCAATAAAAGAAACCTTAGATTCTTAAGCCGTCTGATACTCACCTCTTTGCTTCAAGAGCACTTAGACTTCATGTTGACTTATGGTAAAATTGAATTTGGATGCTAAACATTAATTTGTACAATGTAATGGGATAATCAAAGGAGCTAGAAATGTTGGAGGAGGTGTACCATTGAATCGCATTCCATCATTGCCTACCATTCCCCCTGAGAGTCTGCTTAGGATACTTTTTTGAAAATTGTATTGGTGAGGTAATAGCAATATAAGAAAACATACTTTCAGTAGTTGCTCTGTGTAGTCAGAAGATATAGGTGGGAGATTATGCCATTGAAAAAGTGTTTCTTAATTTCAATGGAAATAATAAGATTCTCAGATGGCCAAGGCAACAAAAAACAGAAAATGGCAAAAATGATCTAATCATAGAGAGTGTTGATGGCACCTCTAGGATAGTAAACCAAAGCAACCATAGGTCTGGGGACTACAGGGCTGACTAGGCTGCTATGATAGACAGTTAGAACCCTTCTCTTTTTCTAAAAGTGAACTAAAAACACTTTGTGCTGTATGAGGGAGGTGGAGTCTGTACATCCTTGAGGAAGGGACCTGCTATCAAATTTGATGCAGACATTGCGGTATGTTAATAAATGGATTTCAAGTCAGTACAGCAGGACCCCAAGTACATAGAATGGTTACCCTTTAACTTCTGGGCATGCAGTTGGAATAAATATTTGAAGAAAATGTAGAACTCATTCATTGTTTCCATAGTTCCTGGCATAAAGATTTTTTTAAATTTTAAGGTCCAAGAATATATGCTCAGAAATAATCCTCCATTTCAAAAGGATAAGAATAAAACAGTTGCATATTCCAGGGCAATCATAGTGTTAGAACCACATTAAAATTTAAAAATTTTTAGAGGTAATTATACTTGTAATATCACCATTTAATCTACCTATTTGGATACTGAAAAGTGCAGATAGCTCTAAAAAATTAAACTGAATCAAGTCTAGAGGATAAGTAAAAATGGGGAAGGGGTTAAGAAGTACAAACTGATAGTTCAAAACAGTGATCGGTATGTAAATTATAACATACAAAATATAGTCAATAATATCATAATAGTTTTGTGTGGTGCCAGATGGGTACTAGATTTATTGGGATGAGCACTTTGTAAGCTATATAAATGTCTAATCACCACATCAGACACCTAACACTAATATAATATTGCATGCCTCTGTAATTTAAAAAAATGTTAAATATTTAAAAATAAAATAAAAATGGATTATTATAAACTTAATAAGGAGGGTTTCAAATTGTGTTTGTCCGATGTGCTCTCTTTATTAGAGCAGAGTGTGTATTCCTTAACACCTGATACAAAACTATCAGAAATCAATAAGCAGCAACAAAAAAAACACCTTTGCTTTCTCCTAGAAAGAATATTGATGCAATCTTGCCTCAAAGTTACAGCAGTTCTCTATATGTGTATCATAATTTAGTCTCAACATTTACTTATTCTCATCTATCCACAAGACTTCAGCATTTCACTACGTAGAGAACATACCACAGTGTGGCTGGAGATGGAAGGTATTATTCACGATCATAAGATAGAAGTGGTAGAAATATGGCTTATCTTCACACAGGAAAACATCCCCTGTGTGCCTCTTCCTACCTTACCAATATACTTCCTTCATTTCATTTCTAGAGTCTTACAAAAAAAATACTTGTGAGCTGTTGATTAAGGATGAATAAAAATGATAGTTACAAGTGGCTCTCCATAGTTTGTTGACAGCAGCCAGAAAGAACTGCTGGAGTATCTCAGCCCTCATCAGTGTGTTTTGAAGGGAAGTGGAAAAGATAAATTACAGCAAGGAATTTAGATTAATTTCATTGTCCATGTTTTTTGGAAAGTTGAGCACCTAAAGTATTTTAGACACTAAGCTCCACTCCTACTGGGAATTTTCTAAATATGTTAATTAGGCCACCTCTTTTTCAAAAAGTATAGACATAAGTAACACTAAATATGTTTAATTAATGTATTAAATTGATACTATACAATATATTAGAGACAATGCTACACTGATAACAAAGATTTGGCTTTATATACTTTTTAATTAATTTTGCAGCTATTTTAATCTTGGCATTTACTGAAAACATCAAATTATGTTTAAATTTAACAATTTTATTTAGGATATGTTTAAACAGAATTCCATTTAAAAGGTTGCCTTTACCTATATTATTAAAGGGCCATTGAAAAATGTTATATATTATTTATATCTCAACTGTTTTTTAATATTTAATATTTCTTAGAGTGTGAAGTACAGAATAAATAAAGCCAGTAATGAGACTTACAAATGCATAATTTTACCGAATTAAAATACTGCAGGTTTAAAAGATTAACAGAGGACAATTATTTTTAAGAAGGTAATCCGACATAGAAAAATACATTAATTTCTTACTCAGCTTTAATATCGTTCACTCTTGTTCAATATTGAATTTTTTTAGAAGTTTATACCAAAGACATTCTTTCAATTCTCAATATTAAAAAGAGAAGTATTTGTTCTTATTAACCTTCTGTTTTTAAGACAGAATTATTCATAGTACATTATTATAAAGTACCTCAGGGGCATCTGTGACATATAAGCAACAGGATAAACTTATTTTGCTTGCTTCTGGCTTCTCTGTTATGTTCCCATAGAAGCAAATAAAAAGCTTTCAAATCACTTGTTTTTCAGAATTCATTCAGCCTATTTTCATAAATCACATGTAAGAGGCCAGATACTTTTAAACTTATGAAGGAAAATCCTTTCATATGTTTACATAGGGCCCAGAAGGAAGGCAATCTATTTGTGCTCTAAGTGAACAATTGTTTTATTCCATTCACATAACTCTGCTCTTACACTCATGATACGCAATAAGCTACAGAACTAAACATAGGTTTCAGTCACTGACAAGAATATCAATAGCCTCATATTCCAGTTCTACAGTTGGCCAAGGCATAACCTCAATTTAAACAAAGCACAAAGGAAATCTCTGAGAGAAGGCAGTAGGGCATGGTTGTTAGGCGAGCAAGCATTGAAGATAGAATAGTGATGCTCATCTTTGCTACTAACTAGCTGCATTAGCTCAGGCAAGTCATTTATCCAATCAGCCTTAATCTCCTCTTCTGTAAAGTAGAAAAAATAATAGCCCATGCCTCAAGGGGTTGTTGTGGGGATTAAATAAGAGAATGGATATTAATAACCTTAGGCAGAGGTCAATAAGTGTTAGAAATCTGGTTGGTTTTCCCTTATATTTCATAGAATGGGACTTTAAAAAGCTGCATTATCTTTTATAAACTGAGTAAATATGTCAGCCTGCTACCTGAGAATTCTGAAACAGATATAAATAATTGGAGAATGGGTTTGAGGACAAACGGGGCTCGCTGTGAATCATGACTAGGCTAGAATTCCAACTGCCTTCTATAGGAGGGAGTGGAGAATTCTCTTCAATTATGAAATTTGCTACAAAGCTAACATTTAAAGTCCTTTTATTACCTATGAGCATGCTTGGTTAAAAACATGCTAAGTTACTCATGATCATTAAAACTGTTGATGTTTTGTTAAAATTTGTATATATAATAGTCTAGGGTAATAAATAGACTTTTGTTATTTACTAGTCAAATTTTGTAAAATGACAAAGTTTGGCCTGATTGGGCAAATGAATCAAACCAAGGAAAATTAGATAATAGACCTACTACACATTTCATGATCCTCAAGATTGTGACACAATTACTAAAATATCACTCTGTGGAGAATGATTTTTCACAAAGGCCCACCTTCATCCACTGAATATCTTCTTCACTGAGCTCTTTACTGTTTTGTAGATCTGATTATACTCATTATATATATATATATATATATATATATATATATATATATATACACAAAAGTGGTTTTTATCTAATAGATATCTCTTTGCCAAGTTTGTTTTTGAGGGTGGGGGGATGGCTGTGTAGTTTCAGTAGGAGGAAAAGTGGGGGAGTGGAGAATCATGTTCACCAATGACCATTAATAAACAATATCCTAGAGCAGATAACCTCAAGGATATTCTTAGCTTCTCAGCCACCATCTGTGTGATAGTCTAGCAGAGCATACACAATTAACACTTTGCAAGACTTGGAGGAAACAGCTGGTATTCTGTAATGCCCAACTCTTAAGAAGAGTGATAGAACTAGGCTGTGTGTTGTTGTAGGAATTATGTGGAGAAAATGCTTGCAGGGATGCAGTGTTCTTGAGACACAGACTAATTTATTCAGAAAGTGGGGAATAAAGTGGAAGGTGAGTTTGAGGAATAACTGGGCTCACTGTGAATTGTGACCAGGTTAGGATACCTTCTGTTCTCTATAAACTTCCACTGGGATCTGTGAGAAGATTAGCTTTTATTAGTCCCTTGATATAAGAATGAGCTTGGAATATATTTTAATTACTTGATATTTTCTACTTTGCCTATTTCACTGGCTTAGAGTAGCATTTTGATAAGTGAAATATACTGCACAATAGACATTGTTTTCTAACTTTTATCTTTGATGAGAAAAAATTTCAGTATTTTACCAGTAAATATAATTTTTCTGAAAGGTGTCTAGTAGATATTTGTCCTAGTGAGGATGTTGTAGTCTATACTAAAAGCACTGCACTGCCGGCAATTTTACAAACATTATTTTACTTAACTTGTTGCAGCTATTAATATCATTATTCCTAATTTCAGATGAAGAAAATGAACCTCAGAAAGATTTAATGAGCATCAATTTTATGAAACTAGGTAGTAGGGCCAGAAATCAAACCAAGGCAAATTTACAACCTTTTTTTCTCTACTCTCTGGTAAAAAATAATAAGTAAGATTCTGAGTTTGATAGGACAAAGGCTGTATCTTATTTAACGTTACATTTCTGGCTCAGAATCTCACAAATAAGAAGCAGTAATAAATCCTTGTTTTATGAATGAATGACACATTGGCAAAAATAAAAAAATCTCCTGACTTTTTAAATCTAGGGAGTCAATTATACAAAATAGAAAATAGATTTTAGGATATACAGAGACTGAGAAAAACAGAAATGAGGCTTTAAAACATTTCCTATTCAACACTAAAAAAAAAAAAAAATTGTAAGAAAGGATAATGCTTGGAAGTGTGTTTCCCAACCTGGAAACTGTCTTTCTGTTGATCCATGCTTCAGTCAGTTCACTTTGACTAATAGCTTACTGCATCAATAGTGACAAATCACTAAACTCTGGTGCACATTGCAGGCCAGAGGAAACATCTTTGAAATTATTTCCGGGATTGCCTGACTGCCTACCTGTCCTCATCTTTTAAATATATATATATTTTGTACCTGCACAAATGGTAAAGTAAAATTCTCAAGGGTAAACACCAGGTCGGTATTTGATTTACCTCTCAATAGGCTTTTTATAACATGCAGCAGAGTATTCTGCACCTTGTGTGCATTTGGATCTAATTTTATTTTAATTTAGAAAGTGAAATAAACATGATTTTGCTTCTCAGTAGGTTTTTCCTTACTAGCCAAATGAGTCAATCTGCCTCTCTCTGTGCTGTGCACCTATGTACACAGACCAACAGTCATTGCTCAAATCTCAGAGATCTCCAGATGGCTTCCCAATTGTGAAACCTGAAACTGGAAGTCTGGTTGGGCTTATCTCTTGACTACACTTGATTCTGGGCTGCTGAGATATTCAAATGACTGAGTGTTGCCTAAATACACCTTGATACATATCATGTGTCCTATTTTTAATAATTTGATATAAATTGTGGGAAATAATATCAGTTGAAATAGGGAAGAACCAATACTGAGCTGAAAACTATTTAATTAACACTGTCTTCTTAAATTGTTGTCTTTCAATTTCACTTTTAATAAGAAAACACTTATTAAATATGAAATCAAGAATAAAAATACTCCAAGATCTCTTTGTTGTTAGTCATTTCATCATACTCATTACAACATAAACATTTGGTAAAACATTTAAATGTCCATGAGAAAAATTTCTTTTATAAGGTACACTGGCAACTATGGACACTGCTGGTATAGTATCCTATTAATGTAAATACTTTATACCTACAATGTTAAATATGGAAACAGTATTGCGTTCATTTTATAGTGGTATTAAAATTGCTAGGGAAAGTGACATCTAATTATCATTTCTAACTTGTGGTCTGCTAGACTTCTTGTTTCACTACCATTTAATTTATTACTCTTACTTTCAGAATTATTGACATTTGTGGCCTTTATTTAAAAAGACTGAAAGTTTTATTTTCAAATAAAGAGCATGTGATTTAAACTTAGTATAATGACTTTTATATTGAAAATCATATCAAACCACATTTGTATGGAGTCAAAAAGAAATATTGTGTGTGTCAATTGGCTACTGTTTTATTAATTTCCATTAGTTTAAAATGTCAAAAGTAAAGAAAGCAGTTAATCGAAAGCCCAAAGTTCAAGAACCTAATGAGGTAGAATGTGATATTATTTATAAAAAGTTTTATTATATATATACCTGTAAAAATTTCTGCCATAATTGTAAAACTATTATTCTAAAATTTATAATTCCTTAATTTCTTATTTCTTGCGTGATAAATTTAAAGAACCGAAATCTGTTTCTCTCAATGAAAAAACATTTTCTATTTTACCAAGAAGTTTTATTTGTCCAACCCTCTAAAATTAACTCTCCAAAAATGTATGTGAGCCTGTGTAGATTAACTGCATGTTTTTTACTATTCATCTATTCCATGTCAGGGTGTCCTCGGTCTGAGTGCACATTTCATTCCTGAATTTCTCATTATCTGTGACTAAAAACTGAGGGTTAAAAAAAAAATCACTGGATGCTGATTAGTTTGTATCAGTTTTATAGTTGCTTCTAATTTTCACAGTTATAAACAATTTTGCAATAAACATCAGAATAATCTTCCAAGTAAATGTATACTTGTTGTGCAAGTGTAGTTGAACACATGCCTATTTTATTTTACTACATATTTTTAAAATGCTCTCAAAGGTAGTTGCACCATTTTTACTGTCACCAAGAGTGAATATTTCTTTAGTTAATTTCTCACCAACACTTGTTGGCGTATTTTACATATTCTTCAATCTGTTATATGTTTAATCATGTCTTGTTCTTGATTAATGTTCACTTTAGTGATTATTCATAGGCTGAACATCTTTTCTTATGCTATTTATTTTGTGAAATGTTAATAACCTTTGCAAACCATTTTCTATTTAATTGTTCTTACTGATTTGCTGGGCTTTTTAAAAAAACAATTTGTATATTCATCCATTGTTAGTTCTGTATGTTATATTTCCAGAGACCATGATTTTAGTTTTCTGTGGGGATAATGCATTACATGGGACAAAGTTTTTACTTTTAATCTAATCAAATTCATTAGGCTCTCTCTTACTGAGGTTGAACTACTTACCAGACTGTTATTCTAATGTGTAAAAAATTTGTCTTATGTTTTATATCTGTTAAATATACCTGAAATGAATTTTATTTATAGGTGAAGAAATGATCCAATTCTATATATTTTTATGTAATAGTAGGTAATTTTTCAAGCATTTTTCTTCACTCTTTACATGGAATAACTACATTGATCTCACTCTGAACTGTAGATTCATAAATAGTTTGAGGTATCTCTTTTCAGTCAATAATATGACAAAAACTACTGCTCTTATTTCTATTGTCACAGATGATATTTGTACATTCTTGTATATAATATAAAAGTAATTATATATATACATAAATGTAATTTTTTTTCCAGATGATTGCTAGTAGAATCCAAATATACACATCACATATGGAGATACAGTCATGTGGTCATGTGCATTAGTAGGGATGGCAGATTTGATTATCTGGGATATATTTCTTACCTGTTGAAGCCTGTGTCCCTTAAATATGCAATGTACTTGATTCTTCAGTATATACTTAATGCCATTCTCATATACCCATCTCTATTTAAACTAAGATAGTGACCCTGATGACCTCTAAATCTCCTTCAGCATAAGTTTTCCCTCTTGCTGAGGACTAGCATACATTCACAGTTAAATGGTTCTACCACATCCTGTCAAATCCAAGAAGTCAACAGCCTTTCTTCACTTTGTCCTATCTTTGTTCCCTTCAATTCAAACTGGCAGTGCTTCTGTATATAATCCCATAAATTCTTTATTGAATAATAGTGCAGCCATACCCTTGATGTTCTTTTCAGAATATGCTTTCTCATTTTTTTGCAATATAAATTAACTGAAAATTTTGCCAGTCTCTTCAATCTGTTTCCCTTTTGTTTAACAATTTTATCTTCAAATCACTGTGTCCTTTCACATTTTGCTATAAGCAGTCAGGAGGAATCCAGACACTCCAACATTTGTCTTAAAAATATCCTCAGCTAAATGTACAACCTTATTACTCTCAAGTACCTTCTATAAAACACTAGAACACAGTTCAGGCAGGTTCTTTGCCACGTTATTATTATACACCTTTCCTTCAGTTTCCTATAACATGTTTCTTAATTTTGTTTTGGATCACACTCGAATTGCCCTTAACCTCCATATTTCTAGCATGCTCCTCAAAACTTTTCCACCTCTATTCGTTACTCAGTTTGAAAGCTATGTTCATATTTTTAGGTATTTGTTAAAATAGTGCCCCTCTTTGAGTACCAAAATCTGTCTTAGCTTGGGCTTCTATAACAAAATCCTATAGATTTGGGGTGGTTAAACAGTAGAAATATATTTTCTCACAAATCTGGAAACTGGAAGCTCAAGATCAGGGTACTGGCATGACCTATTTCTGGTGAGAGCTCTCTATAGATGGCTACCTTCCAGCTGTGTCTTCACATGGCAGAGAGAGCAAGCCAGTTCTCTGGTGTCTCTTCTTTTAATGGTATTAACCCCATCATGAGGGTCCCATCCTTGTGAACTCATATAAATCCAGTTATCTCCCAAAGGCTTTATCTCTAAATACCATCACAGTGGGATTAGGGCTTCAACATATGAATTTTGGGAGTTCACAGTTCAGCCCATAGCACTGGGTACTGGATATATGGGAAATAATTAGATAATTGGGGGATTGTTATTACTGTCTCTAACTTACACAGATTTTTAGACACTGAAAGACCTCTGTGGTCACTGGTCAGAGTTGGGGTAGATGACAGTTTAGAGCTAAGATTATTATGATATTCTCACAATTTATATCCTGGCTTTTTTACTTCAAAGATTATTTTGAAATTCATTGAAATTTAGTTGTAAAAACATATTGAGTATTAATTGGACTATACTGCAATGCCCTACACACAATCTTAAAGGGTAAATTTTGATCCATCTCACAGCCAATTGATATGTATGCATGTGTTTATGTGTGAATGAATGCGTATATATAACTTGTTTGCCTGGCTTTTTAATAAATTTATTTATTTAGTTTCAAGTATACAGTACATTGGTTAGACATCTATAATGTTCATAAAATGATCTCTTAATTGCTCCCTCCCTCCCCTGACCCTCCACCTAGCCATCATATTAATGCTAACTGCATTCCTTTTGCATTGCTCCCCATGCCCAACTGTCAACTACTAACTTGTACGTCTTTAACCCTTCACCCCATTCTCCCATCATCTCAACCCCCTCCCCTCTGTCCATCACCAAATTGTTCACTATATTTGTGAGTCTGTTTTTGATTAGTTTGTTCTTTTTTTTCCATAGATACTGCATATAAATGAAATCATATGGTATTTATCTTTCTCTGTCTGATTTATTTCACTCGGCATAATAACCTGTAGGTCCATCCAAAGAGGAAAGGCAGATGGCTAACAGACATATGAAAAGATGCTCAAGATCGCTAATCATCAGAGAAATGCAAATCAAAACCAAAATGAGATATCACCTCACATCTGTCAGAATGGCTATCATGAATGAATCAAAAAATGGCAAGTGTTGCTAAGAATATGGAGAAAAGGCAACCCTCATACATTGTTGGTGGGACTGCAAATTGGTACAGCCACTGTGGAAAACAGTATGGAGGTTCATCAAAAAGTTAAAAATGGATATACCTTTTGACCCAGCAATTGCATTTCTGGGTATTTATCCAAAGAAAACCAAAACAATAATTTGTAAAGGTCCATGCACTCCAATATTCATGGTAGCATAATTTAAAATGGCCAAGATATTGAATCTACCTAAATGCCCGTCAACAGATAATTGGATAAAGAAATTATGGTTCATATATACAATGGAATATTACTCAGCCATTAAAAAATATAAAATCTTACCATTGTCAATGATATGTTTGCCTGCTTTTTAAAAAATAAAGCACATATAATAAATTTCCTGAATCGTTAATATCTGAGTATGTATTTATATGTTTTAAAACTAATTTTTAACAAAAAATTCTCTGTAAATTTTTTTCTTAGAAGTTTATAATGCTTTTGATCACTTATAGAAAGACCTCTAATTTGCTTTTTATGTGTTTGTTTAATGCTTGTTCTTTTGAGGGCTCAGTTATTGTAGACTTTGTTCATTATTATTGTAATTTTAAAACTTTTCTTCATAGGAAAGCTCTTGGTATGACTACTTTTTCATTAATTTTTTGCAGTAATGTGGTAACAATATTTTTATAGTATTTCTTATTTTTAGCATATCAGTATATATATTTTTACAATTTTATTGTTCATACAATTCATTCTATTATAAACCTATCATCTATTTTACCTCAATGTATCATCTTGAGCTTTCATTTTTGTTATTACTATCTGCTTTTTCTAAATTAAAAGTACTTATTTATTTATTCGGTCATTTATGTATTCAGCTATTTATTTATTTATTTGTTTGTTTATTTGTTTGTTTGTTTGTTTGTTTGTTTTTATATTGTAGGTCACTTCCACAGTTATGCTTTTCAATCGACACATAGCATTGTGTCTTTAGGATGACGTGCTGATCCTACTTTTGAATATTTTTTCCACAAACCCCACACTTGAAAGCAATCTACCCAGAATCGGTTTTTCAACAATGGGAACTCACATATCCTTGATCTCATTAACCACCTTCTTGAGTGATGTTTTAATTCACTTCTTAAATCTACAGTTTGGGGTATACAATTCTCATTAACCAGTCATCATTTATCAAGGACTGCCAAGTTTACTGAAATGGAAATGGAATCTTGCATCTTCACAGTATCTGGATCTCTGTCAGGGAGAAAAGATAGATGTGTGTGTGTGTGTGTGTGTGTGTGTGTGTGTGTGTGTGTGTGTGTGTGTGTGTTTGAAAGAGAGAGAGAGAGATTGAGAAAAACAGAATTTAATGGCTTCTGATACATTTTCTGTTTGTAGCTCATTTATAGCATTTTACTTAGAGGAAACATGGAGACTCAAATGCATAGCCTTGTACCTTTGATAGTATCCTTACTCCTATTTATTGTATAGAGTTGGATTTATTTTATATTCTGTGCTCATATATTTTTTAAAATTCTACACAACTCTACATCTAATTATCATCTAACAGTAATTAGTAAAATTTCCAGAACCCAAGTCTTGATTTTTATCACAAATGTTCTAGTCAAATAAATAGCAATTACATATTTTGGCTCCAATTACAAATCTTTGGATCATCCTTTATGCTTTTTATAACCACACATTCAAATTTATTAAATCACCAAATAATGATCGTTCTACCTTCAAGGTATATCCAGAATCTACCATGTCTCATCACCTTTGACACCCCTGTTCTATGCCAAGTTATCTTTCACATGAATTAATTTAATAACCTCCTAGGTAGTCTCCCTTATTGCCATGGAATTAATCTTTACCCAGCATCCTGAATGCTTGTTTTGTTTTAAATGTAAGACATAATACATCACTTCTCTGATAAAACTAACAAATTATTTTTCATCTCACTTATTGTATTATAATATACATATGTGTCTTATAACAGTTTACAGTGCCACCATTTCACTGTTCTGAGTGAAGTATGGAAAGCTAGTTTTCATTTAGTTTCCTTTAATTTCTCCAATATTAAACACTGTACTAAATAAATGGCATGGACAGATTTTTTTATTGTACAATAAATAATTTCTCTGGCCTTTGTTTCTGCTTCTGGAAAGAAAGCCTCTAAACCTTTGAGATTTCTCAAATGTTAGAAGCACCTGTTATTCATAGTGTACTCTAATTGTTTCTATTAATAAGGTGACTCATGGTGGACTCTTGATAATTTATGTTAATGAAATGACTCATGATAGGGCCAGGCCAGAAAGACCAACCATGTGATTAGACGAGGCTTTGAACCACTTGATATTAGTCCTACCTCAAGGGAGTAAAGGGAGATACAGACTGAGTATAATCATTTGGCCAGTGATCATGTCTACATAATAAAACACCAATAAAATATCTAGATACCAAAGCTCATATGAGCTTCATTGATAAACAATACTCTGTATTGGTACATATTTAAATTATGGGAGAGAGACAGGTTTTTGAGGACATGGAAGTTACATGTATGAGACCTTGCCCTATGCATCTCCCCTTTTGGCTATAGTCTGTGTTCTTTTTGCTCTAATAAAACTGTATTTGTAAGTATAGTGCTCTCAGCAAATTCTGTAAATCATTCTAGTGAATTGTTGAATCTGGGGGTGTAGCAGGAACTCTCATGTGTGTAGCCAACTGGTCAGAAGTCTGGGTGCCTAGCAATCTCCCAACATCCATCTGCCATCTTATGTAAGAGAAATCTTGAGGAGGAATGTCTCCTTAACTTGTAAAGTTTGGCCTGACTCCAGGTAGAGACCTAAGTAACTGAGTATTTAAAAGTGCTTTGGTTGATGTTATTTTTATCAATGCCATTCAGAGAAATATGAATGTTAGGTTTTTCCATGTATAGATCACAAGAGATTTCTTAGCAGTTATTTTTTTGGTCATTTTGCATGGTACTTTTTATTTTCTATTAAAAGGGGATGTATATGCTTTATAAATGGTAATTGTGAGTACAACAATCAGTGTATAAATTGTTATAATCAGTACAATATATTTCATCATTTATGTAAGCTGCTATTTTTAATTAAGTGAAGGTGTTCAATGGTGGTAAATGGATAATAGACAAAGCAGCCTTCATTTGATTTTCAAAATCTGTTTATGTGAAATAAATTGCAGTATAAGATATAAAAGCTTTTGATTTATTTTTGTATGGTGTCTTCCATTTTTATGACCTTATGCCATTTTTTTCTTAATCAATATTGTCATTTTTGGAATAGGGCATTACAATTCGGGACTGTTACCATAAGAGCTTATAGTAAGAGAACTTTCTAAAATGTTATCTTTTCTGCAAACTGATTACAATCATGGTGGGGGTTTTAAGCATTCACTGAATGATTGAAAGTAGAATTTAAAAATATGTTATGATCTGCTTGTACTCAAAGCTTTTTTCCATTAAGAGAATGATCAGAGGAAGGATTACTTGTCAGAAAAGCTGAAGTTTGTATCACAGCATAATTCCTAATAGATTCATGCTTGAGAAGTATAGGAAATAGGTCGATGATAAAGTAACATAAAACAAAATAAATATATGAAAGATTGCTTAAACCTATCTAAGGCAAGGTACAATAAGTACTTCTTATGAAATCCTCTAAGTCTAAGAGAATGTTTCACCAAAAAGAGAGAGGCATTCACCTGTACTTCACCAGTGGTAAAGTGAACCACCATGGGAACCCCTACTACCTCAACCCATTTCTGGGGCTTACTAGGGGAACAGCTGCAGCAGCAGTGGCAGCACCTGTCAAAGTCTGCACTTCCTAATGTAGCATCAATAGTGTCTGAGCACCCATGTTCATAAGGACAGAAATACTCAGAGCAGGCCCATTTCTGCCAGGTAGCATACTGCCATGCCTGCTGAAGAATGACAAAACTAGTAGGGAGCTGGTAGCATGACACCTAGCAAAATGAGTGTACTTGGAAGAGGCAAATGGGACACCTCCTGAGGCTCCAAGAAATTTTGAACAAGAAGAATCAAGAGACATTTGTGGGGAGACATAAAAGCTATAAACAACCTCCATGATAAGGTGTAGGCAAATGCCCTTGGGTTTCATGTAGATATTACTAATGTAATCCACAGACACTTGAGTTCTAGGGAAATTCCAGTTATGTGTAGGTAACACTTTTTAAATTACATTTTTGCTACTAGATAGTAAACTCATAATTGCAAAAGAATGGACATTTTATTAAAAACAAAATATATTTAAATAGTTCAATAACTTCCTGAGATGTTATTATTGTTGATCCATAAATGCTGAAATACATTTTTAAATATTAAAAAACTCATGAATTTTAAAATACATTTAATAACTTGAAATATTTTTAAAGTTACATTATGCAGGTGAAACAAAATTTAGCCATTTTTTAAAATCTTAGTATTGCCTAATAAAAATGACGAATGATTTGTCTGGAGTAAATCCAACAGTTTTCTGTAATATAAATAAAGCACTATTTTATGAAAGTATCTTCTCCTTCAAAGAGAATATAGTTCTTTGCTTTTTCATGAAACACAGTTGTTTTTGAGACATAATACTGAAAAATATTCTCAAAGAACTTACCTTTGATATATGCAGTCCACAGGTTGTGAATAAATTGTACACCAAGAGTTTTTATTTATTCAATTTGAGCATAGAAATGAATGCTCCCATATAATCAGTGTTATAAAAAGTACTTATATCCTTAATGCAAAACAACCCTTCCACCCAATATTCACAACCCCTGAGAGGGGTCAATAACTAATTGGTGGTGACAGAACAGTGGCAAGATTAAGGGGAAGAAAAATAGGAATAAGGACCACCACCCTACTTTCCTTCATGAACTCCATAGAACACCGTATTGATTATCCCTGATAGCTCCATTATATTCTTTAATTCACCAGCTTTAACATTGTTATTCCAGCCTCACACCTTCCCAAAGCCAGGCTTTCGGGTTCTAAGAAAAGTTATTCTAGAAATCTACTCTCCTAAGAAATCCCTCAGACTTGCTCTCAGAGCTGGAATGAAGTGTGGAGGTGTGAGAATGCCTATCTGCCATTCCAATGAGAACCTTAGCAGGCAACTTACTTATTCTACAAAAGTGAAAAGACATAGACACACATAATTTTGTCTATCACTTACTTGAACACTCTACATTCTTAGATGCCATTTCAAAGGTCCCATTTCCATAATTAAATAGATTGCTACTGCACTGCCCAAACAGAATCTGTCATGTCTGATGTACCAAGTTCACCAGGGTTCACTTTGATCCCATAGTCAGTCATCTGCTATCCTGTGGTCAGGTGTGTGATCTCTCCTGGGACTTAGATCATGTCAAAAACTGCTGTTTTCTGCTATATAAATCACAAACCTTCTCCAGAAATGGAGGAGTCTTCACTGCTATTCCCCTATTATTGTTTTCCAGAAACTCCATCCAACATTCTGATTTACTTCTAGCACTTTTGGTTTTATCTCATAAAATGAGTGAGCCAAAGAATTGCTTGTCCCAGAGCCTGGACCTCCTAGAGAGCACTATCTCACTCTGGGTGCACTAAAAATTGTCAGCCTTGAATTATCTAATAAATATGTTCAAGCTCTTTTCCAAAAAGAGCTATATTCTATTCCAAAACCCCAAAAGGCCTAAGAGAGTTCTTCTTTTCATTAGTGGTGGGAAAGGTTAAATGGAACAACGTATCTTCCATTGAAGGAATGTTCTGGAACATTCAGACAATAAGGATTCCACAATGCGGTGGGTTTCTGAGTCACCATAAGATTTATTTTGTACACTTTGTTGCACATGAATCTTCCCAGGGAAGTGAAAGCCCTTGCTAATTCCTATCTGTCAGGTCCCCTTAATGTGAATCATCAACAGAGTAAACTATTCTGATCTCAGGAATATCAAAGTGGCCAAAGTTCCTTTAGATTTATTTTAAAATGTAAAGTTATCATAGCTCGCGGGCAAAGACACTAAATTCATACTGGTTCAGATCTGCTTTCTTAATGGAGATTGAAAATAGCAGGTCCCAGATCATTAGCTATATACCAATTTCCAGAGCTGATTAAATCTTTTCTAATAAAGATGTTACACCTATCATAGCAGCCACCTTTGGAACTACAACTTCATTATATTTAGGGGAAGACTTGGGCTGATATCTATTTTAAACACCTGTGATGACAATGAAGGGCTCTCCCTCCAGAGTTTGACCTCCCTTGCAATCAGCGAGTTCTAAGTCTGAAGAATTAAGGGAGGACAGCCAGCCTATAGCGTCTGTCACAGTAGGGCAGAAAAGATACAAATACAAACATGACTGAAGAGTCATACTTTACAAAAACATTTTTCTTTCTTTATACTATTTGGACAAACCGATTTCTAATCAATATCCTCTTCTTCTTACATGACCAAGAGTGATATTAAAAATATACAATGATCAATATAGTAGAGATACCAACCATCAGCAAGGACACCAACTGTAATTATCGAGGGGTACCACACACAGGAGACTGGCTCAGGATCTACCTCATATATTTAAGAACTATTTTGAGCTGAAATCCACATCAAAACAGAACGATTTGAGAAAATAACATTAATATCCAGTAATATATCACATAATATAATTGTGTGGACACCAGTCATGCTCTAGACCAGGGGTCTCCAATCCCTGGGCCATGGACTGGTACCAGGTACCAGTATGTGGCCTATTAGGAACTGGGCCACACAGCAGGAGGTGAGTGGCTGGCATGGGGGCAAAGCTTCATCTGTATCTGCAGCCGCTCCCCAGCACTAGCATCACCATCTCAGCTCCATCTCAGATCATCAGACACTAGATTCTCATAGGAGCACCGCTCCCTGGTGCCAAAAAATGTGGGAGACTGCTACTCTAGACACTGTGATAAGTATTTGAAATATATCACCTCTAATCCCACAATCATATAAATAGCATCTCTCTTAGCCTCCATATGAGAGAGAAAATCAAGAGTCAAAGAGTTTAAAAACTTACCCAAAGCCACATTTTGGAAAGCAGAAAGGCCAGATATCATCAACTCATTTGACAGGCTTGAAGGTTCATCTTTTCTCCACTATAAAATATAAAATATTTGCTACTATAATATATGCTAAAATATTTTTTATTTGAATACCACCTTTTTTTAAGAACTTATTAAGATGGTCAAAGTTATTTCCTAATATTTTATTACTATACCTGGCTAATTATTCCTCATTCTGAGTATAAAAACAATATTTTATCAGTATTTTGTGTTAAATGGATTTTAATGCTGTTAATATGATCATATAGCTATTAATTTCATTTGGAATCAAGAATCTAAGCAACCTAAAACCCTATCTCTCTGACTCTAGAATAAATGTTTCTAAAACTGGATTTGATTAGTTTCTGTAACTGCAAGGATAACTAGACAATTAAGTTTGAGGATACGCAGTTTGGAAAAACATACCAAATTTGTACTGTGATTAGTCATCAGAGGACATAATTCACAACTGATAAGATGCTAAATACTGTAACTGGCATGGCCAATTCTACATTCTGGACACCAGTGCTGTCACTATACCTAGGAAATTACTTCTTAGAGAGAGTGCCTAAGTCACACATACTTGCACACTAGATTCTCACTTTAATTCTGGGATGATTGCATTTTGTTGGCACAGTTCGGGTCAAATGCTTATGTCTCTGCTGCAAGGGATGGTGAGAAAATGAGTTTCTAGTATTTTCAGCTCTCTAGGAGCTGGCCCCACTCTGCATTCCAGCACAACTCACACAGTGGAGAAGGCCCAAAATGTCAGGCTTAGATGCTGTGCCACCAAGAATAACAAATAACCAGATAGAAGGCTATGTTTCCTACATTTTAAACAATATTGAACTCCTTAATACTCTCACATTTTTTAATCAGTTTATTTTAGGCAATTATACCAAAATGGGTGTAAAATAATTTGTAAGTTAGTTCCTTGGTTATTTCATGTATTTATAAGATGTTTTTAACTATACAAAGAAAATATATCTCTCTTTGTTTTATTAGTAGAATATTTTTTCTCATTTTATCTTTTTAATGCTGTAGGACTAGATGATCTATCTTCATTTCCTTCATCTGTATTACATAAAGAATAATTATATTTTCCTTCTCTGTGCTTTAGCCAGAATTCTTCTATTTTCCCTAATACATAAAATAATTTCTGAAATTATTTAAAAACTCTTACATGTGGATTAGGTAATATGGGTACTGTAGTCACTTTCTCATATTTTGAATTGTGATGTACAATCTTAATTGACAGTTTGCTTTACTCTTATAGTGCTTTAGTATATTAAGAGACATCCCTATTTTTAAAAAACAAATTCAATTTACTTATTGTCATTATTAGGATGACATAGAACAAATTATTACAGGTTAATTCAACTATAATTTACAAAACTAATTCTAGTACTATTCAGGCTTTTTATAGAGGTATTTAATAGGGGCATGGTGCATTTTGTCTGCCGCTAGTGCCTTTTCCATGCCATGAATCAGGTGCCATTTAATAGGAAATGGCCAGCAAGCAGACAAAAAGAAGGGGAAAAATGGGGAAATCACAAAATGGATAATTAACCCTTGATATAATCCAAACTTAACAGCCATGAATAAATGATAGTACCTTGTTATAGTAAAGACATAACACTTCAAAGGTTCAATAAATAATGTAGTTCCTTTTTGCATAATATTTTAGAAATAATTATTTAAGCTCACTGCAGACAGTGTGTGATATAAGTAAAATATTCATATATATTCGGTTGTGACTTAATAAATGCACACACTTAAATACAGTAGTTAGGAAAGTAGGAATGCCAGATATCAACTCATTTGACAGGCTCTAAGGTTCATCTTTTATTCCACTATAAAATATAAAGTGTTTTCCATATAATATATGCCAAAATATTTTTCATTTGAATACAACCTTTCTTTAAGAACTTATTAAGATAGTCAAACTTATGTACTAATATTTTATTACTATAACTGGCTGATTTTTCTGCATTCTGAGTATAAAAATGAAGCAAAGAAGAGGGAAGTTTTTTTTTATGTAAATTGTGATATTGGCATTCTTCCCACTAGATAGTTAAGGAAAAAAATACAGAGAGAAATGTAATTTACTGGGACTAAAATTGCAGAGGTAGAAAATAAAAACATGTCCTGGTGTTTATACATTTAAAATGCCAACAGCATAAAATTATATAGTAACCATTGTATAATCTATTATATGTATTTTGGATGCATAATACAGTGGTTTATAAAAGGTTTTCAAGCTGGGAAACTATTTTTATTTCTTTAGATCAATTAATTTTAGGAATTTAAGGTATAAGAACTTCTGACCTTCTTATATTTACCTTCCATATGACTCAGCTGTAGCACATTAGCAACATGGAATAAAAATGGGTTCCAAAACTGAGTATAATGGAATGAAATTGAATGGAGTTGCTCTTCAGACTATAGAAAATTAATAGACTTTCATTGTGGTAGAGAAATGATTTGAGAACATTGAAAATTCTGCTCTTCTCTCTTGAGTCTCTTCTGGTGAGGTGTATTCTTCAGGGAGTTGTCAAAATTAATCATACAACTAAAATGCCAAATAAGTTGCTTCTAACTTAAAAATAAAACAATATTTTATATATAATTAAAATGTAAAGCATAACCACAGAATAAGTTTTGCCACCCACTCCTAGCCTTCTAACCTCTTGCCATGCTCCATCTAAATAGAACAAAAACACAAAATAATTGGCAAAGTTTTATAAACCACAAGACCTGATGGAACATTCAAATGAAAAGAAAAATCTGGAAGCAAGCGTCCATGCATTATTGGGTTGTTAGGGGAGGTGATACATGCTTACAGATTGCCCTGACTCTCATGTCAGACACAGGAGCATTCAAGAGAACATCTAATAACCTGAGGAGAAGGGTATAATAATTTATTTTACATTACTTTGTTATTTTATTCTATTTTTTCTCATTTCTCAGCCTCTTTTACATATCTAATCTAGTCTTGGCCAGCTTAAAATAAAGGGTACTATTCTCAGTCATAACTATATAAAATATAAGATATAATCCTATTTTTAAAAAAGGAAAAGAAAGCAAAGTAAATATTCTATTCTTCCACTATCGATGAATCAATTAGGGAAGAGTATCATAAGGCAGTGAGATTGAGGTTCCTTATTCCAGTGAAAGGTTCAAAATCCTAACACACCAAGGGAAGTCCTGAAAAAGACAGAGCTCTTCTCACTACTTCCTTTTTGTGAATCTAGACAATTGCTGCCCAAAGTCCACACCTCCCAACAAGGGGCATCAATACTCACCTAGAAATGGCAGGGTGGTGTCGTTTAGGTAAGGCCTTCGTGGTTCTAGTGGTGTTGATGCAGAAGGGAAGTGGAGAACAGACCAGATTTGACCTGCTTTGATCTCAGCATCATTTGAATATGTAGTGAGAATGGGTGATAACACCACAAGGTGAACTAGGCCCAGACAATACAGCTCAACAGAAGAGACACTAATCACATAAGCCTTGACCCCAGCTGCCTTACATCCAGTTGTCCTATGGAATAAGAATAAAAAAAAAAATTCTGCAAAACTGGGTATTTATACCAAATAGGTCTAAAATGGAAAAATGGGAGAGGACTTTGCCTGTTAAGCTTAACTTCTGTTATATTTAGTCCTTGCTCTATCCTACTCTCACTGATACCAAGAAGAAGTAACACTGAAAGGCAGTGTATCATAGTGAATAAATAAAAGGCCCTGGGATTGCCAACTAAACACGGAAGATTAACCATGGAAGATTTATCCCAAGACCATAAAACAACAAAACAGAATTTGAATAATATGAACCTATAAGTTTAAATAAAGTGGGAAAGGTGACTTCAGTGAATGGGAGATAATAACTACCTTTCTGGAAGATAGAGACAGAAGTTGGTAAAAAGATAGGCAGAGCAGAAAAGAGGTAAACTATAGTTTTTAGGAAAATACTAAAAAGGACTCATGAATTGCAAATACCAGGCATTGTAGGAGTTTGGGCTAAAGTGCCTCACCCCCACGCACAAGACTAGTAGTTTATTCTCTGTAGAAAGTGAACAATTTCTGTTTCTCTTTCAGGCACATTAGATATCGCAGATGGAAGGAGTGAGTTATGGAATTGAAAGCAGGAGATTAATTACGTTTTGCACATGTAACAATGGAACCCCAGGCTTTTTCCTTCCTACTCACAGAATGTTTCTAGCCTGGTATTGACACCTTGGGGAGAATGGAAAATTATTCTTCAGCAAAACTGATAAGTGCCAAAAAAGCTCTCTGGGTATTGACAATTAAAGGTCCTTTAAAAAAAAAAAAAAAAAAAAAAGCTTTGTAACCAAGCAGCTTTTGTCAAAATCTATCCATTCACCAGCCCAGCAATGCAGCTTCCACTGAGTTTTTTTACTATTGAATGGGAATCTAAGGATCATCAGACATGTATGAAATGCCTCCCATACTAAAGACACTAATAAAATTAAAAATTAAAAATTAAAAAAGATGTAAGGATAAAATGACACAATGCAATGCAAGAAACAAAAGGTAAACAGAAGTAAAAATTGTAATGATTAAATTTTCTGAAGAAGATTTGGTACTTACAAAAGAATAAGAAGCTATGAAGGAAAGCAATCAGATCAGGAACTATCTATTTGAAATGAAATATATTATAGCTAAAATAAGCAATTAGTAAAATGATGAAAGAACACAATCAAGAAACCTTCCAATTATACAATTAAAAGGTAAAGAAATGAGAAAATAACATAGGAGATAAAATAAAAACAAAGAACATGAATACAAGAATCCCATGGCATCAGGAATACAATTAGCATTAAGGTAATGGCTAGGAGGAGAGTCAGAGGAGAGAAAGAGCAATCAGAGGGATTGTTCTATAAACTATATAAATATCTAACTATATAATGTACTATATGCTTGAAACTAATAGAAAAATAATTTTTTAAAAAATAATCCATTAATGGAATAGAAAAGCATAGGCAGAGAAAATCAAAAGGAGGACATTATTAAGAAAATAGCAAAAGAATTACCTCCACTAACTTTACACAACAAAAGAAAAGCTGCTCATAGTATTCCAAGTAGAAAAGCTTTCAATACAGAAAATTAGAGGGGGACACAG